>JAGVVM010015321.1:0-17483 GCA_019149425.1 Psidium friedrichsthalianum | reverse complement strand
GGCAAGCACACACATACGAATGCTAGGCAGAATCAACTAAAATTGTTTCGTCACGATTCACTTATTGTGGGTTTCTGTTTTCCCATTTGTTAATGTCCATTGCAGACCGCATCTCAAATTTTTGAGCACTATAGGTACGATGAGCTTGCGTCACCATAAGAAGGTGGCTGTCTTTAGGTTCGAACTTAAAAGGCGCTAATTGGTTCGTGTGAAGTATCTAGCCAGGAGGACAAGCCACTGATAATGCTTGCTGCTTTGGCCAAATGTTATGAGAGGTGAAGACCCAGAATTGGATTGTGAATCGCGAAAAATAAGGAAAACGAAAAACTGCATTATCTCAAAAAATCAAGTAGAGTAACTTTGGAATAGTTTTTCTCGGAATATTTTTAAACCGTACCTTAGAAGCAAGAAGGCTCTCATTGAAGGTGGCCAAGAAGCTTTACTTGGTGATCTTTGAAAACTGTATCTGGCAGAGCTAGAGAAGGGCGGCTGAAATCATTCTCTGACCTTCCTGCAAGAAGAGCTTATTCTTCAAGAGAAAAATCCCCGGGTGCGATGGCTCAAAGAAGGTGACCGTAACATCGGGTATTTCCAATAATTTTGTCAACGAAAAGACAGCAGCAGAACAGAATCATTTCTGTCATTGATGCTGAAGGAAAATCTCCTCACAGATATGCCCTCGGTCCTAACACCATATAGTTGGCTACTTTGAGAAGCTTTTTCGCTCTACATCCGCCTCTAGGGAACCTTAGTTTTTGGTGCGACCAAATGCTGCCTTCCTTGGACTAACGGAACGTGGCTGGAAAAACCTTTATTGGGCCATGAAATACTATGGTGGGCCAGCAACTTCATTCAATGCATTGCCAGATTTCATTTTGTGCGCTTTTGCCATTTGATTTGGCGGAAACGCAACCACATTATCTTTCGAACAAGACTCGCGGATATCACTGCGATGAAGAAGGTTCTATAAAGCTGTCCAAAGATAAAGCGCTGTCCATTGCAAGGGACGAAATGACAACTGTAACAGACGTATTTTGTCGGCTGGGATTGGTCTTTGTCAGAGGCTAAATATTTGATCTTAACCTGCTTGGCTGTGCTGGTGTTTAACATTGTTGTCACGGTTTTTTTGGGTTCTGTCTTTGCCTCTTTTTTGCTCTCAAACTTTTTGAGCCATAGGTACTATGATGCTCACATAAGAACCGTCTTCAGGTTCGAAAAACATTGGGTCGTTCGTGGTGGAGGATTGATTTTTTTGCCACTGATTGCTGTGCTTTGGAATGTTATGTGAAGCAGAATTGGATTGTGAATCGATAGGAAAACGAAAAACTTCATCTCAAAAAATCAAGTAGAGAACTTTGGAATAGTTTGGTCGCCAGTTGACTGAGGACTAATAGAATTCTATGGAGATTAAACCAACTTTCCTTTCCCAGATGAAAAGCCAAATGTGATTTGTTCCAATTCTACTAAATTTATCAACGTATCTAGTATGATTGCAACAAATAGAACGAATAGATGACAAACATTTCAGAGAAATTATGAAGGAAACCAATCAACCAATGCTTCTCTGGCAAAATACATTGGTTTAACTGCCCTGTTCAAGAGTCGGGCTCGGATATGATTTGATGTAGTTACATATTGGTTCATGAAGCTAAGATTTTCGTCACAATGACCGTCTAGTTTGGCAAACCATGTTGTCGCGAGATGATATGATGATTCTAAGAGCGGCATTTGTATGACTCGACACTAAAAAGCCGGATCGAGCATTTATTGCTTTTCTGTGATTGTTTAACGTTGTATGAAAAGCATTTGGTTATCAAAGGCTATAACGTTTTGGTTTGTGACGTTGATTTTGATATGGAATTTTGGATTTGGTTTGTGGATTATTAGAATCGATGTTAGTGGATTATGCTCATATCACTATGCTTAGAATTTAGTGAGGGGTTGAGTATGCATACTGTTTGTTAGGACATCCTTCCGGCCTAGTCACCAGCTGATAATAGGTGGAGACCTTGCTAGGGAGAATCTTGGTCGCCTTGTTACTAGGCATTGTGTCATGATCATGATTTGAGATTGAGCAATAGATTGGTCGATGGAATGGACCATCAATATATGATTTGAGATTTGTCAATGAAATAGACTTTTGATGTGTGATTAATGATATTAATCAGTAGACTCGACCATTGATGTCTGTTATTTCAGATATGTATACAGTTATGCTAAAGCAGCACAATCTCAATTTTATCTTGTATGTGTGTTACATACTGAAATTGAGAAAAGAGAGTTTTACTATTTTGTAAAGTGCATAGTAATTGTTTGATCTGCTTAGAAGAGATCTGTACTACTCACTGAGTTGTGATTGCTCACCCTTTTCCTTCCCACTCATTTCAGGGTGCTCGATTATCGGCTATAAGAGTAAGAACGGTATCGACGGGAACTTTGGGTGTTGGATTTTGGGCGGTGTGAGGCTGCATCCTTAGGAAAGAAGAACGGCCGTGTCATCCCCTTTTTTGCTTGGAATGGGGGTGTGACAACAACAATAAGAAAAACATGCATCGCACAGAACTAACTTCATCAAACCTGATCTTCTTCGGTGCTGCCTGGACGTCGCCCACCTACAAATCAAGAGAACAGAACGATGTAGCATGTCCTACCCCAACTACTTGAGGATGAAAATCAAGATTTGACTCAAAATTATAGCAAACTGTACTTGAAAGTGGAATCAATTGAAGGTTACGATTTACCTATAATCCATTAAACTGATTTTTGACATGATGCTGCAAACTATTTTAATCAATTTATGTTGCCGCCTCAACATCCTTTCAGGCCTACCCGACCCGACCCGACCCGACCGACTATGATGAAACATAAACCAAAGACAGGTAGCCTGCTAAAACTGCCTCATGCATTTGTTTCTGACTCAGTCCCACCTTCTCATGCATTAAGGTTTCGTGTTCCCACTCCTGTTTCTTCAAGCACAATGCAAGCTCACACTGATGGCAACTCTTTCTTTCTATAGAAGAGCCGAGCCAAGCCCCGTGACATGCCGTCTCAGAGGGCAATGATGGCGAGCGTTTCGATCCCTCAGCCGATAAGATTCTCAACTACCCGCAGAATGGGGAGCTGCAACTTCTCTTCAGGAAGAAATTGACAAGCACCGACATTTTCAAAGGGTTAGGCCTCACGGCATATTCGAACCACCTCCTAAGAAATCTTCCAAGGCCGCTGCTTGATGTCATCGCCAGGGATGGACTGACGGTCTGGTGTTACACACCAGCTGTACACCACGGTGGCATTGTACTAAGAGGCAATCCAGATATGACCAATTTCCGGTTCCAGAAATCTGGTTGGGACCAAGTTATCCTTGCGAATCGATTCCTCATTGGACAAGAAATCCATTGCTGGTCCCTATATGATGCAGAGGACGGTCCGCATGGCAATTTGAGATTCCTGATCCAACCGTAAGAATCGAGTTAGTCTTCATGCGAATTTGCCATAATTTCTTGGCTAGATTGGTTTTGGAACCGATATTTAATGCTCTGTAATTCAAATGGAGGCTGTCATGATATATTCTGCACGCAGGCTGGCGACCATGTGGAACCTCAGGAAGCTGCTTCAGGAGGAGCAGCAACATCAAGTGGAAGTTAAAGAGGATCAGGATTCTGAAAAATGCTGGAAAATATTTGAAGCTAAATGATGGATTGCTTAGTTTTCTTTCTGTTCTTTCAGTTTGTGGGTCCTTGGCTTTGGAAGTTGATGATGAATTAAGCGATGATTATACGAAGAATTAGGTAATTGACTTGCATCCCGGAATTTTCCTGCTTCATAACTTGCTTCGAGTGCGCAAAGCATTGGAGTTGCATTCCCGAGTTTTCCTTCTTTTATCGCAGTTTCATGATTGCTTCCACCAATTCTTTTCCATGTTCTTTCCTGCACAGATATAATCCAAGATGAATTCGCCACAGGACTTACTTTTGATCGTAAAAGATGAAAACACCACAAACTTTTAACTATCCTTCCAGCTACCTTGTTGTGCTTTTTCTGCTGAACTCGGACCCGATCCAGAGGTTCATACCGGTAATTTCTACCTGAGTTGAACACGATTGCAGGTGATCAGCAAATCAATTATGAAAAAACCAGGACTTGGACAGTTTCTTGGATTTGTTCAGAACCTGTGTCATCCTACTCTGTACATTATTGATTTGGCTCAAATTTAGTTTAGACGTTTTGGATCGACCATAACTGTAAATCTCTCGAACAAGGATACCGGAGACTAAATCAAGAGCAGATCTGTTGATCTGAACCATTGAATCTAGGACAGAATCGACCACATTCTTTCGTCACAATTTACTTATTGTGGGTTCTGTCTTTCCTATTTGCTATTTGTTCATTTCAGACCACTTCCTCAAAATTTTTGAGCATTATATGTATGACGATGCTCGGCACACACGAAGGCGGCTGTCTTTAGGTTTGAAATTAACGGCTCTATGGGTCGTGAGGTATAACCAGGAGGAAGCCATTGAAAATGCTAGTTTGGCTTAGTATTGTGAGGTTGAAATAGCAATTACTGAAAAACCCAAAGAATGAAAAACTTGCAATATCTCAAAAAATCAAGTCAATAATTTTTAGACTAGTTTGGTCACGTGAAAAATTTTAAAAAGGAACTCCTCTTCATTGAATTGAGCAAGGACTAATAGAGTCGTATGCAGATTACACCGACTTTTCCTTTTCCAGATGAAAAGCCAAATGTGATTGGTTGTAATTCTACTAAATTTATTAACTAACAGAACTAATATATGACAAGCTGTTCAGAGAAATTATGAAGAAAACGAATCAATCAACTGCCCTGTTAAAGAGCTGGGCCCGGATATGATTTAATTTAGTTACACATTGGTCCATGAAGCCAAGATTTTCGTCACAGTAACAGTCTAGTTTGGCAAACTATGATGTTGCATGATGATATGATGATGCTAAGAGTGGCATTTGTATAACTCGATACTAAAGCTATTTGAGAAGATCTGCAGAAAATGCGAGTGTGCTTTTAGGCCCCTCGAAGCTCATAAAAACACGACATGTCGAGAAATTTTTGATTTTGCAGGTTGTCACTGGCTGTCATGATGCTTCTTTCTGACCCTTTTTCTCTTTTTTTGGAAAGGAATGTAGCTTGCATTCGTAGATTCTCCTTTAAGCTGCCAAAGGTTGGATTTTTTATGTTGGCTTTTACCGGCGAAATCAACATGCGGGTCGGAAAGGCCATATGAAGTTATGCCTTAGATCTTTGAGTTTGGTCCTTCTTGAATAGCCAGGTAGACGATGTTACCATTGTAAGGCTGTTCCCGTGCCTTGCTTTTTCAGTATGTTATGTTGCGGTGACTGTAGCGATGAGATTGCAGTAGTGTTAGGTGTCAGTGCGGTAGCTTATTACATTGCTGGTGTAGCCTAATGCTCTGTAGTTTGCTTGTAGTATGTGCAGAATCGATGTCATGACACTCTCAACATCTTCGAAGTTTCGAGGTCGTTAATAAGTCGGCGATCTGGTGAATCGCTCGAGATATTTCTAAGCTCTAGTTGACAAGCAAGCAACTGGCTGCATTTCTCTTGCTGCACATAGACAAATGGGCAGTGACTGGTTATATTGATTCAGATTAGATTGATCTCGGTGTCAAGGTTCATATAAGCATCTATGATTAGATTTTGTTCTTTGCTTTTACTGGTTTATCATTGCAATCTGACCATTTCTTTCCGGTCACACATCAGAACCCCTCACAAGGCAAATACTGCGTTCAGCTATCACCTGTTTGTTCTCTCTTTCCATCCTAATCAACTGCAATCCCGGATAAGAATAGTGCGAAGAAGAGAATTGAGTAGTGTTATATATTTCAATGTAGAGTAGGCCTATTTATAGGCTTTACATGATGACTATCTAAGGTACTAGGATAGTACACTATCGACTAAAAATAATCAGAGAAGATATGGACAAGCCTCTTGATATTTTGTCAAATTATCTCAAACATGGTGTGTCTTGGGGGGAAGATATGGCGGCCTATTTAGCAAATGAAGTGGAGACCAGTCAGAACAGCGTCACGAAGAAAGCGATATAGAATGAAATGACAGGCTAATTCCATGTGCTTGGCGCATTAACGGAGAACATCATTATGTGCTATTTGGATAGTTTTGCGGTGAATGACTGTCCCGCTGTCATGATGTATTCCCGTGTTTGAATGACAATTAGTTTTTTAGGAAACAGTGCTTGCATGGGCCCACCCAGCCTGGCCACACCACCACCATTGGGACCCGACCCGACCCGCTCTATGACAAAACATTAACCGAAGACATTTATGATCAGCATATAAACCAAAGACGCAGTAGTTGCTAAAAACTGCCTCATGCATTGTGATTTCGTGTTTCCACTGCAGTTTCTTCATGCACAATGCAAGCTCGCGCAGATGGCGACTCTTTCTTCTATAAAAGAGCCGAGCCCCAGAACATATGGTCGCATATTCCGGCAGCAGTAATACTGGTTGAGAACAGAGGATAATGATGTGGGCGGGTCGTCAGCCTGAGAAGATTCTCAACTACCCGCAAAATGGGCGACTGACATATCTCTTTAGGAAGATTTTGACGACCTTCGACCTTGAGTGGGGATTGGTCCTTACCCTATCCTCGATCGACTACCTAGAAACCATAACGCATCAGACGCGGCTGCTCGATTTCGCCCCCGGGGATGGAGTGACGGTCTAGTGTTACACACCAGCTATGCACCACGGCGTCGTGCTGACAAACCATGTACGTAATCCCCGTTTCCGATTCAAGAAATCTGGTTGGGACCAAGTTGCTGCCGCGAATGGACTCGTGGTTGGACAAGAGATCCATTGCTGGGCGCTGTATGATGCAAATGATGGTCCGCACGGCACCTTGAGCTTCCTGATCGAACCGGTAAGAGTCCAGTTTAGTTTGTCATGAAAGTAATCCGTAACATCTCTGACTGGGTTTGTTTTTGTGCCGAGATATAAATGCAAATGAGGCTGTCATGATATGCTCTGCTTGCAGGTTGGCGACCCTGAGTTACCTGAAGAAGCTCCTCCTGGAGGAGCAGAAGCATGAAGTGAAAGTCAGAGTGGATCAGGAATTCTGTACAATGCTTAAGAATTATTCTGACACTAAAATGATAACATTGCTAGTCTTCTTTCTGTCCTTTCAGTTTTTAGGTCTCTGGCTTAGGAATTTGATAATAAATTGAGCGGTGTTTCTATAACTACTTCGCATTCCCGCATTTTCCTGCTTCATAAATTTGCTTCAAGTTAATGAATGATCATCCAGACAGTAAATTCGTGAATCGCGACATGTATCCGAATGGAAATAACATGCACGGCTAGCGACAAAACAAGAAGTTAAGCAGTTTGGTTGTTCGCTTTTGCCAAGTCTAGGTCAAGCTATGATAACTTCCTTCGAAAGTTGTTACGATCGAAATGAAAACAATTTGCTCTTGAAGTGCAAGAAACACTTCATAAGAAGTCCTAACTTGAAATCTTCACCGAGCGAAGTGACTCATCATTCATATCGACTGAAGCTCAGGGTCTCCTCAATTGGACTTAGAGAAGGATAGTCGCATATCCACTGTTGATCCTCCATTTGAATGAGACAGACACGTTCGAGCGAGAATGTTACCTTACTAGGCAGAGAATCCAGTAAGAAAGCTCTTTCTTCTCGAGTTTGGACTTCAAGGAATGACTGGCATACATTATATATCTTCACTTGCCCTCGCAGCTTAATTAAAAGTGCGATCGGTCAAAAGGCGTTGTTCAAATCGTAATCTGAGAAAGGTGAACAAGAATTTTTCGTGAGGTGAAACATGCGTAACTTGAAGGACGTCATGATCTGCAGCTTTGGTTTCATGGGATCAATACAATAAGAAGCAGATCCCATGAAATCAAAGCAAGTACCGATAAATCTATGTGCACAGGAAGGCGAAAGAGGGACAAGTTCCTCCTTTACATGCAAAATCACTCGACTCATCATAAAAAACCACGAAATAAAAGCACGGAACACTTAGAATATCCAAGTAAAAGACAAGCAGTTACTTCTTACAACATCTGGGCATTCATAGTCGATACCGGCGTCCTCCATCCTCTTCCTTCTTTTTTATCATGTTTCATAATTCCTTCGACCAACTTCTTATGTTCTTCCAGTGTTCTTTCCGGCACAGTCATAACCGAAGATGGATCCACCAATGGAACTAGCTTTTATTCGTAGAATGAGATATTTCTAAGCTCTAGTTGACTAGCAAGCAGCTGGCTGCATTTCTTTTGCTGCACAGAGACACATTAGAACCCCTAATAAGGCAAAAACTGAACTTTGGATTCAAATATCAGCTGTTTGTTCCCTTTTTCCATCCCAAACTCTGATAATCCCAGATAAGAATAAAGCAGAAAAGAGAATTGAGTAATGTTGTGTATTTTGATGTAGAGTGCATGAGCCTATTTCTAGGTTTTACATGATAGAATACATGAGGTGATATAACAGTACAACATCAATTACAACTAACTGAGGAAGTTATGTAAGATCTCTTCATATCTTTCAAATAATCTGTCTTGGGGAAGACATCAGTAGTCTAGTTAGTAGACGAAGTGGAGACAAGTCAAACTATGCCACGGAGGAGAACATGATATTGGATGAATTAACCGACCATCTATTTCAATGTGCTAGGGGTACGTTCATGAAAAATGTCATTATTTGCTATTTGGATAGTACTGTAGTTGTCGCTATGAACGACTTTTTACTATTCCAATGCACTCCCATATCATCCAGTAGAGATTTTTTGTCGGATTCTCATCTACCTAATTTGACTGGTTTCATGACAGTTCTTGATTATATGCCAAGCTATGTTGAGGGCACTGGTAATGAAGGGCAATTGATTTTTCAGGAAACGGTGCTTGTCCACCAAGCCTGCCACGTCATCTTCATGGGATCCGACCCGACCCGACCCGATCAAACCCGACCTGTTGACAAAACATCAACCAAAGATGAGTAGTTGCTAGAACTGCCTCATGCATCTGCTTTTGAGTCGGTCCCACCTTCGCATGCATCTTGATTTCGTGTTTCCAATCCAGTGTCTTCATGCGCAATGCGAGCTCTGGCAACTCTTTCTTCCTACAGAAGAGATGAGCCCCGTAACATTTCATCTCATATTCCGAAATAACACTGCCCGAGAACAGAGGATAACAATGGCGGGTGCTCTGGACCCCCTTCAGCATGATAAGATTTTCAACTACCCACAAAATGGGGAGCTGACATTTCTCTTTAGGAAGAAGTTGACAAGATACGACTTTCAGATAGGATTGGTCCTCACGGCACTCTCGAGCGAGCACCTAAGAAGTCTTCCAAGGCCGCTGCTCGATGTCGTCGCCGGTGATGGACTGATGGTCTGGTGTTACACACCAGCCATACACCACCAAGTCGAACTAAGAAACCATCGAGATGCACCCGGTTTCCGGTTCAAGAGATCTGGTTGGGACCAAATTGTCGCCGCAAACGGACTCTTCATCGGACAACAAATCCATTGCTGGGCTCTATATGATGCAGAGGATGGTCCGCATGGCAACTTGAACTGTCGGATCCAACCAGTAAGAATCGAGTTAGTTCTCATTGAAATAGACCATGACATCTTGACTCGGCTTGTTTTTGTGCCGAGATATAATTCAAAATGAGGCTGTCACGATATGCTCTGCATGCAGGTTGGCCGCCCTGTGGTACCTCGCGAAGTCAGAGTGGGTCAGCATTCTAAAATTAAGTGATAAGATTGCAAGTCTTCTTTCTGTTCTTTCAGTTTTGGGGTCTCCGGCTTTGGAATCTAATGGTAAATTAGCACAGTCGCATATCCACTGTTGATCCTCCATTTGAATGAGACAATGGCACGTTTCGAACTCCAAATCTTAACCGAGCGACTCATCAATCATATCGTCTAAAGCTCAGAGTCTCCTCCATTGGCTTTAGAACGAGGTAGAAAGAGATTGCAAACACATGAAGGATTAAGTCGATTGAGATAACCATTATAACTCCTCCATCGTTTACAAGAAAAGTGAAAAACGGAAAAGAAAAAACATCGCACAGGGCAAACTCTTCATCAAACCTGATCTGCTTTGGTGCTGCCTGGTTGTCACCGACCTGCAAATCAAGAGCTCAATACAGTAAAAAGCAGATCCCATGAAACCAAAGCAAGTATCAATCAATCTGCGCGTGCGCGCGAGAGAGAAAGGGACTAGTTCTGACTATACATGCAAAATCTCTCGACTCGTGATAAAAAACCATGAAACCGAAGCATTAAACACTTCAAAAATTCCAAGTAAAAGAAAAGCAGTTGCTTCTTACAATACCCGGACCGTCACAATCGATATCAGCCTCCTCTATCCTTTTCCTTCTTTTCTTATCACGTCCATAAATTCCTTCGACCAACTTCTTATGTTCTTCCAGTGTTCTTTCCGGCACAGTCACAACCGAAGATGGTTTCACCAATTGGACTTGCTTTTATTCGTAAAAAGAGATATTTCTGAGCTGCCTTTCGTTTGCTGCACATAGACAAATGGGCAGTGACTGGTTTATTTTCTTCGGATTAGATTGATCTCTATGTCAAGGTTTATGTTGGCATCTATGTTCAGTTTTGTTCTTTGTTTTACTGTATTGTTATTACTATTGCGGTCACATATTAGAACCCTTAATAAGGCGAAGACTGAACTTTGGATTCAAATACCAGCTGTTTGCTCCCTTTTTCCATCCTAATCATTGATAATCCCAGATGAGAATAAAGCGAAAAGAGAATTGAGTAATGCTGTGTATTTCGATGTAGGGTGCATTAGCTTATTCGTAGGTTTTACATGATGACTATCTAAGGTAACGCGATAGTACGCCATCAATTACAATTAACTAGGGAAGTAATGGAAAATCTCTCGATATTTTTCAAATTATCGCTAGCGGGGTGTGTCTTGGGGGAGACATCGGCAATCTAATTAGCAGACACAAGTGGAGGCAAGTCAAATGGTGCCAGGGAGAATGCGATAAGCGTCTATTTCAATGTGCTTGGTACATTTATGAAAATATCATTATCTGCTATTTGGATAGTACTGCAGTTGTTGCCATGCACTCCTATATCTTCCACTAGACATTTTATGTAGGTTCTTATCTACCTAATTTGACAGGTTTCATGACAGTTCTTGATAGTATGCTAATCCAGTTGAGGGCACTGTGAGTGAATGGCAATTGATTTTTCAGGAAACGGTGCTCATATGCGCCCACTCAGCCTGGCCATGTCGTCGCCATTGGGGTCCGACCCGACCCGACCCATCCGATCTGAATTCAGATCGGATGGGTCGGGTCGGGTCGGACCCCAATGGCGACGACATGGCCAGGCTGAGTGGGCGCATATGAGCACCGTTTCCTGAAAAATCAATTGCCATTCACTCACAGTGCCCTCAACTGGATTAGCATACTATCAAGAACTGTCATGAAACCTGTCAAATTAGGTAGATAAGAATCCTACATAAATGTCTAGTGGAAGATATAGGAGTGCATTGGCAACAACTGCAGTACTATCCAAATAGCAGATAATGATATTTTTCATAAATGTACCAAGCACATTGAAATAGACGCTTATCGCATTCTCCCTGGCACCATTTGACTTGCCTCCACTTGTGTCTGCTAATTAGATTGCCGATGTCTCCCCCAAGACACACCCCGCTAGCGATAATTTGAAAAATATCGGAGATTTTCCATTACTTCCCTAGTTAATTGTAATTGATGGCGTACTATCGCGTTACCTTAGATAGTCATCATGTAAAACCTACGAATAAGCTAATGCACCCTACATCGAAATACACAGCATTACTCATTCTCTTTTTCGCTTTATTCTCATCTGGGATTATCAATGATTAGGATGGAAAAAGGGAGCAAACAGCTGGTATTTGAATCCAAAGTTCAGTCTTCGCCTTATTAAGGGTTCTAATATGTGACCGCAATAGTAATAACAATACAGTAAAACAAAGAACAAAACTGAACATAGATGCCAACATAAACCTTGACATAGAGATCAATCTAATCCGAAGAAAATAAACCAGTCACTGCCCATTTGTCTATGTGCAGCAACGAAAGGCAGCTCAGAAATATCTCTTTTTACGAATAAAAGCAAGTCCAATTGGTGAAACCATCTTCGGTTGTGACTGTGCCGAAAGAACACTGGAAGAACATAAGAAGTTGGTCGAAGGAATTTATGGAACGTGATAAGAAAGAAGGAAAGGATAGAGGAGGCTGATATCGATTGTGACGGTCCGGGTATTGTAAGAAGCAACTGCTTTTCTTTTACTTGGAATTTTTGAAGTGTTTAATGCTTCGGTTTCATGGTTTTTTATCACGAGTCGAGAGATTTTGCATGTATAGTCAGAACTAGTCCCTTTCTCTCTCGCGCGCACGCGCAGATTGATTGATACTTGCTTTGGTTTCATGGGATCTGCTTTTTACTGTATTGAGCTCTTGATTTGCAGGTCGGTGACAACCAGGCAGCACCAAAGCAGATCAGTTTGATGAAGAGTTTGCCCTGTGCGATGTTTTTTCTTTTCCGTTTTTCACTTTCTTGTAACGATGGAGGAGTTATAATGGTTATCTCAATCGACTTAATCCTTCATGTGTTTGCAATCTCTTTCTACCTCGTTCTAAAGCAATGGAGGAGACTCTGAGCTTTAGACGATATGATTGATGAGTCGCTCGGTTAAGATTTGGAGTTCGAAACGTGCCATTGTCTCATTCAAATGGAGGATCAACAGTGGATATGCGACTGTGCTAATTTACCATTAGATTCCAAAGCCGGAGACCCCAAAACTGAAAGAACAGAAAGAAGACTTGCAATCTTATCACTTAATTTTAGAATGCTGACCCACTCTGACTTCGCGAGGTACCACAGGGCGGCCAACCTGCATGCAGAGCATATCGTGACAGCCTCATTTTGAATTATATCTCGGCACAAAAACAAGCCGAGTCAAGATGTCATGGTCTATTTCAATGAGAACTAACTCGATTCTTACAGGTTGGATCCGACAGTTCAAGTTGCCATGCGGACCATCCTCTGCATCATATAGAGCCCAGCAATGGATTTGTTGTCCGATGAAGAGTCCGTTTGAGGCGACAATTTGGTCCCAACCAGATCTCTTGAACCGGAAACCGGGTGCATCTCGATGGTTTCTTAGTTCGACTTGGTGGTGTATGGCTGGTGTGTAACACCAGACCATCAGTCCATCACCGGCGATGACATCGAGCAGCGGCCTTGGAAGACTTCTTAGGTGCTCGCTCGAGAGTGCCGTGAGGACCAATCCTATCTGAAAGTCGTATCTTGTCAACTTCTTCCTAAAGAGAAATGTCAGCTCCCCATTTTGTGGGTAGTTGAAAATCTTATCATGCTGAAGGGGGTCCAGAGCACCCGCCATTGTTATCCTCTGTTCTCGGGCAGTGTTATTTCGGAATATGAGATGAAATGTTACGGGGCTCATCTCTTCTGTAGGAAGAAAGAGTTGCCAGAGCTCGCATTGCGCATGAAGACACTGGATTGGAAACACGAAATCAAGATGCATGCGAAGGTGGGACCGACTCAAAAGCAGATGCATGAGGCAGTTCTAGCAACTACTCATCTTTGGTTGATGTTTTGTCAACGGTCGGGTTGATCGGGTCGGGTCGGGTCGGATCCCATGAAGATGACGTGGCAGGCTTGGTGGACAAGCACCGTTTCCTGAAAAATCAATTGCCCTTCATTACCAGTGCCCTCAACATAGCTTGGCATATAATCAAGAACTGTCATGAAACCAGTCAAATTAGGTAGATGAGAATCCGACAAAAAATCTCTACTGGATGATATGGGAGTGCATTGGAATAGTAAAAAGTCGTTCATAGCGACAACTACAGTACTATCCAAATAGCAAATAATGACATTTTTCATGAACGTACCCCTAGCACATTGAAATAGATGGTCGGTTAATTCATCCAATATCATGTTCTCCTCCGTGGCATAGTTTGACTTGTCTCCACTTCGTCTACTAACTAGACTACTGATGTCTTCCCCAAGACAGATTATTTGAAAGATATGAAGAGATCTTACATAACTTCCTCAGTTAGTTGTAATTGATGTTGTACTGTTATATCACCTCATGTATTCTATCATGTAAAACCTAGAAATAGGCTCATGCACTCTACATCAAAATACACAACATTACTCAATTCTCTTTTCTGCTTTATTCTTATCTGGGATTATCAGAGTTTGGGATGGAAAAAGGGAACAAACAGCTGATATTTGAATCCAAAGTTCAGTTTTTGCCTTATTAGGGGTTCTAATGTGTCTCTGTGCAGCAAAAGAAATGCAGCCAGCTGCTTGCTAGTCAACTAGAGCTTAGAAATATCTCATTCTACGAATAAAAGCTAGTTCCATTGGTGGATCCATCTTCGGTTATGACTGTGCCGGAAAGAACACTGGAAGAACATAAGAAGTTGGTCGAAGGAATTATGAAACATGATAAAAAAGAAGGAAGAGGATGGAGGACGCCGGTATCGACTATGAATGCCCAGATGTTGTAAGAAGCAACTGCTTGTCTTTTACTTGGATATTCTAAGTGTTCCGTGCTTTTATTTCGTGGTTTTTTATGATGAGTCGAGTGATTTTGCATGTATAGGAGGAACTTGTCCCTCTCTCGCCTTCCTGTGCACATAGATTTATCGGTACTTGCTTTGATTTCATGGGATCTGCTTCTTATTTTATTGATCCCATGAAACCAAAGCTGCAGATCATGACGTCCTTCAAGTTACGCATGTTTCACCTCACGAAAAATTCTTGTTCACCTTTCTCAGATTACGATTTGAACAACGCCTTTTGACCGATCGCACTTTTAATTAAGCTGCGAGGGCAAGTGAAGATATATAATGTATGCCAGTCATTCCTTGAAGTCCAAACTCGAGAAGAAAGAGCTTTCTTACTGGATTCTCTGCCTAGTAAGGTAACATTCTCGCTCGAACGTGTCTGTCTCATTCAAATGGAGGATCAACAGTGGATATGCGACTATCCTTCTCTAAGTCCAATTGAGGAGACCCTGAGCTTCAGTCGATATGAATGATGAGTCACTTCGCTTGGTGAAGATTTCAAGTTAGGACTTCTTATGAAGTGTTTCTTGTGCTTCAAGAGCAAATTGTTTTCATTTCGATCGTAACAACTTTCGAAGGAAGTTATCATAGCTTGACCTAAACTTGGCAAAAGCGAACAACCAAACTGCTTAACTTCTTGTTTCGTCGCTAGCCGTGCATGTTATATCCATTCGGATACATGTCGCGATTCACGAATTTACTGTCTGGATGATCATTCATTAACTTGAAGCAAATTTATGAAGCAGGAAAATGCGGGAATGCGAAGTAGTTATAGGAACACCGCTCAATTTATTATCAAATTCCTAAGCCAGAGACCTAAAAACTGTAAGGACAGAAAGAAGACTAGCAATGTTATCATTTTAGTGTCAGAATAATTCTTAAGCATTGTTCAGAATTCCTGATCCACTCTGACTTTCACTTCAAGCTTCTGCTCCTCCAGGAGGAGCTTCTTCAGGTAACTCAGGGTCGCCAACCTGCAAGCAGAGCATATCATGACAGCCTCATTTGCATTTATATCTCGGCACAAAAACAAACCCAGTCAAGATGTTACGGATTACTTTCATGACAAACTAAACTGGACTCTTACCGTTCGATCAGGAAGCTCAAGGTGCCGTGCGGACCATCATTTGCATCATACAGCGCCCAGCAATGGATCTCTTGTCCAACCACGAGTCCATTCGCGGCAGCAACTTGGTCCCAACCAGATTTCTTGAATCGGAAACGGGGATTACGTACATGGTTTGTCAGCACGACGCCGTGGTGCATAGCTGGTGTGTAACACTGGACCGTCACTCCATCCCCGGGGGCGAAATCAAGCAGCGCGTCTGATGCGTTATGGTTTCTAGGTAGTCGATCGAGGATAGGGTAAGGACCAATCCCCACTCAAGGTCGAAGGTCGTCAAAATCTTCCTAAAGAGATATGTCAGTCGCCCATTTTGCGGGTAGTTGAGAATCTTCTCAGGCTGACGACCCGCCCACATCATTATCCTCTGTTCTCAACCAGTATTACTGCTGCCGGAATATGCGACCATATGTTCTGGGGCTCGGCTCTTTTATAGAAGAAAGAGTCGCCATCTGCGCGAGCTTGCATTGTGCATGAAGAAACTGCAGTGGAAACACGAAATCACAATGCATGAGGCAGTTTTTAGCAACTACTGCGTCTTTGGTTTATATGCTGATCATCAATGTCTTCGGTTAATGTTTTGTCATAGAGCGGGTCGGGTCGGGTCCCAATGGTGGTGGTGTGGCCAGGCTGGGTGGGCCCATGCAAGCACTGTTTCCTAAAAAACTAACTGTCATTCAAACACGGGAATACATCATGATAGCGGAACAGTCATTCACCGCAAAACTATCCAAATAGCACATAATGGTGTTCTCCGTTAATGCGCCAAGCACATTGAATTAGCCTGTCATTTCATTCTATATCGCTTTCTTCGTGACGCTGTTCTGACTGGTCTCCACTTCATTTGCTAAATAGGCCGCCATATCTTCCCCCCAAGACACACCATGTTTGAGATAATTTGACAAATATCAAGAGGCTTGTCCATATCTTCTCTGATTATTTTTAGTCGATAGTGTACTATCCTAGTACCTTAGATAGTCATCATGTAAAGCCTATAAATAGGCGTACTCTACATTGAAATATATAACACTACTCAATTCTCTTCTTCGCACTATTCTTATCCGGGATTGCAGTTGATTAGGATGGAAAGAGAGAACAAACAGGTGATAGCTGAACGCAGTATTTGCCTTGTGAGGGTTCTGATGTGTGACCGGAAAGAAATGGTCAGATTGCAATGATAAACCAGTAAAAGCAAAGAACAAAATCTAATCATAGATGCTTATATGAACCTTGACATCGAGATCAATCTAATCTGAATCAATATAACCAGTCACTGCCCATTTGTCTATGTGCAGCAAGAGAAATGCAGCCAGTTGCTTGCTTGTCAACTAGAGCTTAGAAATATCTCGAGCGATTCACCAGATCGCCGACTTATTAACGACCTCGAAACTTCGAAGATGTTGAGAGTGTCATGACATCGATTCTGCACATACTACAAGCAAACTACAGAGCATTAGGCTACACCAGCAATGTAATAAGCTACCGCACTGACACCTAACACTACTGCAATCTCATCGCTACAGTCACCGCAACATAACATACTGAAAAAGCAAGGCACGGGAACAGCCTTACAATGGTAACATCGTCTACCTGGCTATTCAAGAAGGACCAAACTCAAAGATCTAAGGCATAACTTCATATGGCCTTTCCGACCCGCATGTTGATTTCGCCGGTAAAAGCCAACATAAAAAATCCAACC
>JAGVVM010015319.1:0-10297 GCA_019149425.1 Psidium friedrichsthalianum | reverse complement strand
AAACGCGGAGACAGAGACGAAGCTGTTGTAAGACCACAAGAACGAGATACAACGCGACGGAGCAACAGGAACCAGTAACGAAGAAGGCCGGCAGACAAAGACAGGCGTAACGACGACGGAGAAACAGGAACACCGGAGGAAAACGAAGAGCGATACAAGGGAATTGGCTCTAATCGCCCCGGGGTCGAACTGGGACCGCCGAAAGAGCAACTCAGACAATAGTGTAGATGGTCTACAGCAAAACGCCAAAAAAGGCGCTCACGCACGTGCCAGGGGTAGGTAGGTCTCCCCCTACTGGCATCCACGCCTAGTCACCTCCAACCGCTGGTAGCACAGGCGGACGCCAAAAGACCAGCTTTTTCCCCCCCCCCCCCCCCCCCAACTTCCAGAACACTCTTTTTTTTTTTTTTTCTTTTTTTCATTTTAATTAATTACAATTTTATTAAAGTATATATGTACTTATTGTATTTACTAATGTTAAATAATGAGCAAAAAAATATATTCCGAGACTGGCTTGTGTGACATTTTTTTTTATTAATTTATTATTTTTTACTGTTTTTAAATTTTTATAAATATAATTGTTTTTGAAGCTTATGTTTATAACATAAGTATCAAAAAATTAATTCAAAATTATATTTACGTGAATATTGTCTATATTTACATTGAATATTTGTTTTATTAATTATTTAAATAGTAAATAAAAAAACCTACAGAAATGAAATAAAAAAAATTCTATCGCATCTGGCCTCGTGGAAAAATTTTTTTTAAATCATTATTACATACTTATAAAATAAATTACATACATAGTAACAATTTTTTCAACTAATATTGATAATTTATGTTATAAAAATAAGGCCTATTGGCATTTTTTAATGCCGCACGAACCCCAATCTGTAAATAATTTTTTACCCTAATTTGTTAATTTTTTTAAACCTAATTTCGAAAAAAGGCCCACTAATTGGATAAGGAGCAATTCTTGGCAGATTCTAGGATAGTAAAGGGAGCAGGAATTAAACCAAGCTATGCACCAACTAAGGGAAAGAACATTTGGAATAAATATAATTATTGTATAATAGGTTTGGATAAATGCTATGCAACAATCTATTTTGGGCAAAAAAATAAATTACAATAATTATAAATTATTGCAGGGTCCACTTTTTAGAATTTGATTAACAACATATTGTTATTTTCACTTTATCAAAAAAAAATATATTGTTATTTCATAGTCACACAAAAAACTATTTTGTAGCGAAAGTGTGAGTGTGTGTGTGTGAATTAGAATTGTCGGTGCCGTTTGACAAGTGTAATAGCAAGCTTTTTATTTTAAACTCCGATAATGGGTGACCTATGGGAAAGCACCTCTTATATGTCAAAGACAAAATCATGATGGCTCAACATAGGAATGGGAAAAAGCGAATACTAACACTAGTGAGTTAATCCAAGAACACGCTAGAGTCTGCTCTCGATCAAACTAAACTCGTTTTTTTGACCTAATAAAGCAAGACTTTACATGGAAGAAAACGAGTGCCCAAAGTCAGTCATACAGAGTGTCTAGTTTCATGATGCACGATGGGTCTAATTTCTCAGTGTACCCACTCTTGTCTAGCTGTCTTGAGGTCAGTATCTTCAACAAAATGCCCTCGTTCCACACGATTCGTCCAGGGACAATTCAATCCTAGATTACGCGTTTGATTCATTCCTCCCGGGCCATTGGCGATTAGAGATTGTTCTTTAGCCGACGTTCCAAATGGATAATATCTTTGGATCAACCTGATCGAAATGATAACTCAAACTAAACCAAACAGAGCAAAATGAGATACAAAATTTGGCTTACAAATCTGGTTAGCGAAGTCACAAAATATTAGTGCGGAATTGATAAACGAACTAATCCAAGCGCCCAGCAGAAGTCCGTTCATCACTTCACATATTGGTTTTGCTAAAAGATTAAGTTATTCTCTAGCGTTTGTATGCAATTCGAGAACAATGTGAGACCCAGCTGAAATCCAAGATGAAAGTTCTCTGATCTGAACATTGCTGGGAGGCACCAACATCTGGCTGATGAAAATTACCGTAATTAAGAAAAGTGAGACAGTGTTATCAACCCTAGTGTGAAGTAATTATGGAAGAAAAATGTCAGGATTGAGCTAGATAAGGGGGGTAATCATGGTACATCAAACTTGGATCTCGTAAAGCAGAGAACTACGTCATTATATAGAATGAAGGGTTTTGGCAAATGGTCTGGCCTGGCAATAGTCCATGCTTGCTTTCGTATCTATATAACGAAAATAGCTAGGGGCAAAAACCCAAGAAAGCCACTCCCCAGATGCTGAGATTCTTTCTTGACTACAGAAAAAGCAGAAGTAGAATATGCAGTATCTAAGGGAAGCACTGCTAGTTGTACGAAGGCATTTATCTTATCATCGTCAAGACTTGAAATTTGTTGGAGATGAACTATTTTGGTTCTGCACTGAAGCAGGTGATGTCGCCGACCCCAATTGGTTTGGGATAAAAAGCGATGTTGATGTTGATTGACGGAAGCAGGTGATGTATTGCTCTTCACCTGAGAACTCTGGTCAGATGATGTCGACTCAGTGAAGAAAACCACATGCTCCTGATTATCAAGAAACAGTTGGAGGCTCTCGGTATCTGGGGCAGGTTCACATCCAACACCCCCTCGAGTATTGAACAACCTGCCCCATCGACGGCCTGTGAGTTTCCTCATCTTGGACGCACCAGCAAGCAACTCTGCAAATCCTAGTTAGCTCTTCGTATCGGCATTTGCCTCCAAATTTGGGTCCAAAAGATCCAGCAGGTCACCTCCTTCAGATATCTTCGTAGCAGCCCACGTTGGGAAGAACTTGATGGCCGCATTTTCCGATAGCTTCGAGTTCCTCCGTCCTGATACGAATTCAAAGAGCATCATTCCATAGCTGTAAACATCAGCTTTTGCTGTTATGGCCACTCCGGAGATCCACTCCGGCGCAAGATACCCTCTTGTGCTCTAATGGTTGTCAAAACCCTGCTGAAATCTCGGCCAACGAGCTTTGCCAGGCCAAAATCTGCCACTTTTGGACAGAATTCAGCATCTAGAAGGATGTTCTCTGGCTTGATGTCACAATGTATGATGCGGTCTCTACACTTGTCATGGAGATAAGCCAGACCTCGAGCCGTTCCCAAAGCAATTTGGTACCTCGTTTTCCAATCCAAGGTTTCGAGTCCTTTCTATGAAAAAGATGATAGTCTAAGGAGCCATTTGGCATGAAATCGTAGACCAACAGCTTTTTGTCACCTTCAGAGCAGAACCCACGCAACCTGACAAGATTCACATGCTGGATGGTGCCGATTGTGCTTACTTCTGTTCGGAATTGCTGTCTTTTGGCTTAAGCTTTCAAGCTTCTTGACCGCTTTGACCGCTATGTGACCTGAATCAGGTAATGTTCCTTTGAACACTGAACCAAACCCACCCTCGCCAATTTCTCCGAGAAATTCTTAGTTGCTATTACTAACTCGCGGTATGCAAAGGCTGTAAGTAAACCTCTACTGACTTCACCGTTACAGTTGCCCTCCTCCTCCATCTCCAAATGCCAAACAAGACAATGGCTAATATCATTATGGCTGCACCACCAGACCCTTCAACTATCTTCTTGCTGAGATCCTCAACATTAGAGTCGGCCAGCCGGAGGTAGAGACTACTTGCGGCGGTATCACCTTGTGCAAGCTGCTGTACATTGAAGAGATCACCGAACCAAATTGAGCAGGTATTATTCTTGAAAGCATAAGCCGTGCAAGAGCAATTGTTCGAACAAGAGAGGCGACATTCCTGGCATTCCTTACAAGTAAAGATTGGGAATCTGCCGGCAATTTCATGTTATAACTAAGCAAGAATCGGTCCTTCTCCCCAACTGAATTGCTCAAAGCACAACTCAAGTTGGAATTCCTCTTGCAACCACTAGACATATCACTCAGATTCCAATCTCTTAGCGAGGTATACTGAAGCCTGGCAAGCAGCTGCAAAAGGTATCCGTGCGCTCGCTGCAAACACCAAAAGGCCCACAAACATTGGGACTTGACATTTTCTCGAGGGCCGGGACCAAAACATGTTCCACGTCTGGGAGGGCAGCCAGGAAAGCTGCTGAACTGCCCAGAAACATCCATCACCACCAACCTTGATGGGATATTGCTAGCGTTTTTCCATGAATAAGTGAAGTAGCTCTGATTTTCATTGTCCACGAAGATGAAATTAAACAAGTTGTTATCCCTCAACTCAGGCACGTTGTCAAACATCCTATTCATACTATCCCACTTCCCGCTGGTCCAATAACAAAACGACCTATTCCACCGTATGAAGTACTCACTGGATGGCTGCAGCTGGAGAGAGAACAAACCTGTTGATGGATCCTCGGCGTTCTTCCATGATGTCAAGAGCTGACTCGTGTTTTGCGCTTGTCGATCCCTAATTTTGCACCCGGAAGCCATGCGTGCGTCGGGTGATCGAAGCTCTGCCACAGGGTCGCAGAAGAATTGGGCGCATCTTTGAGAGCGAAGTTGCCGTTGTCCCCAAGAACCGCCACCATGGAGCTCGACCCAGATGAAGTAGTACTCAGATTCGTGGACAAAACGGCTACTTTGGAGTCGTTAACAATTAAAAGATTGCCACCCGAGATCTTCAGTTCAGTGGAGTACCTGTCAGTGACAGGGTTGTCTCTGTTGGCGACCCAGACGATGGTCGGCTCGCGGACTTTGTTGTACCAGATGCCTATATAGGAGTAAGAGGACTTGCCTGGTGTGAAGAAGCCAAGCACAAAGTTGCCACCCAAGGAGGTTAAGGTCTGATTACCAGATAGAGACTGACTTGCGTCGAGCTTGTCTGTGCCAAGACAGAGGTGGGTGCAGAGAAGTAAGCAAAGCAACAAGAACTTGGGATTGTGAACCACCATGGACTACTGGTTTTACTATCCATGGCTGGACGATCCAAGGTTCGAGGGGACAGGTTTAGAAACAGAATGCACAGGGGGAAGAATATATAAATACACACACACACACACACACACACATATATATATATATATATGCACACCTCTTTGTGCTCAGACTGATGGTGAGGTAAGCGATCTCAAAGAACAAGGGGTCAAGAAACGCGCAAAGTACTTACGCGGAATCTTCAGCTGAGAGTAGTTCATTTAAGCGGGCATCACACAAGTCGTCCTGTTTAAAGCTGGAATTGCCGAAACCAATGGACAAGGATGGTCATATATCCAAGAGTGAAGAAGACGCTACCGGTTCAACTTGGAGAGGTGCCGTCAACCATTGTAATAACATGCAATGAATCTGAGCACTCAAACTCAACATTGTGCACTTGAGAGTGATCAAGCAAGACGTAAAACATGGGCAGACAGGACAGGTTTACCAGTGCTAAGTCAACAAAAACACAAGCGTCGAAGATATTCATAAGTGGAAAGCAGGACCAATAAGATTTGATTTTATGATGCATGACGATCCAATTCACTTAGTATGTCCCTACTCTTGTCTTAAGCTAGTCTTGAGGTCGGTATCTTCAACAAAATGCCCTCGTTCCACGGATGCTGAACCGGCCTGTTCGTCATGGACTAAGCTCTAGATTGCCGGGTTGGTCTATTCCCCCACTTCATACGCATGTAACATCATGGTTGTATGTCCTTACCGGAAAAAACGTTATAGACTGTGTCCTGGCCACAGATGATGGCGTGAATAGACCCTGCCTGGACTTGGAGCAATGGGTACTTGCCATTGCGGGGCTTTTTACGAATTTAGGGACCCCCAAATGGTAAAATTTTTTAGAGGAAACCCAAAATCGTAAAATGTAATTTTTTTTTACCCTAATTTTGTAAAAAGCCCGAAAGATGAACCACCTGAATCCGTCGAAAATCTGCATTTCTCATTCGGAGTATCCAAGTGGCCGAGCTTCGAGGCCCTTTCTTGACTTTTCTGGCAGCGTAGGAGAAGGGAGAATGTGACGTCCTCAAAATCATGCACATGAGACAAGAAGAATTAAAGATTTTTGGACTCACCTCCCCTCTCTAATCTTCTGCTGAACCTCAGCCCTAAAGCCCACGTGCTCTCTCTTAAAATCCCACTCCAAATTTGCAGCTGTGCTGGAAGCTCTTCTCTTGGACAAACTTTCGGTTGAACTGCTCCACTCACGCGGCTGGACTTCATTCCCCATGCACATAAGACAATTCTGCAATTATTTTCTGACCATTGACTCCATTGTGCACGCATGAAAGGAACTTGTGTAGCTGGCTTCTCTTTCTTCTTCTTCTTTTTCATTTCCTTGTGTTGCTGCTTGCACTCCATTTTCTCGGCTGGGGACTTTCCGTTTGCTGCTCTTCTTCTCTTCTCTGCCGTGAACTTCTGCTGCAGCTTCACTTCTTTTGGCTTGCTGTGTCTATCTTTGTCGCGACCCGCCCTCGAGAAGAGGGGTGGGTGAATGGATTGCTAGGCCCATTTTTGAAGTCTGGGCTTAGCTCAGGTCCTCCCAGGCTCATACCAAATCGCGTCAGGAAATTTTTTAAATCGGGGTCGACCTTAGTGTGGTCTGGTGACATGTGGTCAGTGTGCATGCCATTAGAGTCGCCACCAATCATTTCTTGGAGGGTATGATTAGAAACCCTATCGAGCGATTGGGAGAAATCGTTCGATTCTTGCGAAAACTAGAGATTTGGATTCAGGGACTTAGTTATGCCGATATTACTATCGACGCCCTTTCGGTACCTATGTTGAGTGATTTTCCTAATCTAAGGAGTTCATGCAGGCGAGATTAGTAAGGTAGCTTTAAAAGTCTAATGGGTTCATGCAAATGAGAGTATCTTTCTATCAATCACAATCATTGAAATAACAGCGCAATCAAGAAATCAATATGCAGAGAACACACCGTCAAATCAAGTCAAAGCAGGCTTAGGGGAGTCCTAAAAGGCCTAGAAAGCATGTTCAAATGGGGTCAAGGATAATTCGGAATGGTTTGGGTCAGATTGACCAGAGGGGCAAAATAATCATTTTGGAAGGCTCTGGAAGTCCAAAATGTGGAATTAAGTCAAACTAGTTGAATGTGGTTTTTCCCTAATTTTCACAAATTTCATGAATTTTTCTGGATTTTTCTTGATATATATTTTTTTTTTGGAATTTTCTAAGACTTTCTAAGGGCTTTCCTATTTTTGGAATATTTTCTATATTTTCTAGGATTTTTGTTCTTTGATTTTCTAGATTTTCTCAATTTTCCAACATTTTCTATATTTTCTAATAAATTTTCCAAATTTTTTAAAAGTGTTTATGCTTTTTTATCACTATATTTCCTGTTTTCCTACAATTCCCGAATTTTCCTAATTGTTTAAACTCTTTTGTTATTTTATTTATTTTTATAATTTTATAATTTTTCATTTTTATTATTATATTTATTTATATTATTTATTATTATTTTTAGGATTTTTAGTTTAATTTTTATTTTTTTTATCATTTATTCTTTATTAATATCTATTACCTATTTATTTATTATTTATTACTATTTGTTATCCTTTTTTTATTATTATTTCTTTCGATTTTTATTTTCATTTATTATTTTTTTATTTTATTTTATTTTGCTTTATTTTTTTATTTTTTTATTCTTTTATTATATTTTTTATTCTATTATATTTTTTATTATTACTTATTATATTTTTTTGGGAATTTTTCTTTATATATATATATTTTAACATTTTCTCAAAAATTTTATTATTATTATTATTATTATTATTATATATTATTATTATTATTATTATTATTATTATCATCTATTTTTATTATCTATCTTTTTAGGAAATTCTTTTTATTATTTTTACGGATTTTTTTTCTTTTTCGGATTTCTTATTTATTTATTATGAATTTTTATTTTTATTTTCCGGACCGGGACGGCCGACCCGGCCCACTTGACCCGAAGGTCCAAACCTAGAACTAAGGACCTAAAACGACGCCGCTTAGACTTTTATTAGTTAGTTTTTTTATTTATTTTTATTTTGTTATTTGATTTTCTGAAATTTTCTATTTTTCTAAATTTTTGGATTTTTCTATTATTATTTATCATTTATTATTTGTTATATGGACCGGGTCAAATGGACCCGCCCAACTAAATTGACCCGGCCCAAGGCTCGAATCCTAACCCGACGCAAACGACGTAGTTTTTAGGGGTATTCATTTTTTTGAATTTTTTTTGAATTTTCCATTCTTAATTTTTATTCTCCTGCCCATTTTCAATCTCGGGGGGGCAGGCCATAAGCTCTCCCACTGGTCACCATCGTCCACCGCGTCCTCTCTCTACATAACTGACCAACCGGCTCAGATCAACTTTCCAGGCTAAAATCCTAACCCTTCATTTTTTTATATTAAATCTAGGGCTAAGATCAAACCCTAGACTCGATCTTAGACCGTTCGTTTTTTTTATTTTTCCTAAAATGGTTTAATAAGACTCATATTAGAATTTTTTATTTCCTGAAATTTTAATAATCATTGACACATGGCAAAACCGATCCCAACCGTAACGATTGAATCCGTTAGTTTGTTATGGGGCTATAACGGGGCTAACCGACGTGGATGCCACATCATTATTTTTACCGAGTCCAATCAACTGACGTGGCATCTGACAGTGGCTTGCCACGTCCATCGCCACGTCAGATATTTTGACTCGGTCCTTAACTGACTAGGCCTACGCCTCCTACCTCTAGACAATAACCAAAACGGACGCACTGGAGTACTCCGGAGAGTCTGACGGAGGAATCCCTACGATGGTCCTGATCTTGACACCAATCCAACCCCAAATCTTCTCCCGTTCAACATATCTAAAAGCACCAAGATCTATCTGCTCAATCTCCCTAATCTAAGTCGTACAGAGACCGATCATGGAAGATTCATCGAAGCAAGGACCATAACTATTCAATTCACTCGGCCTACAACATCAAAAAAAAAAACAAACAGAAGTTCAGAAAACTTACCTTAAACTCGGATTAAGCTCTACGTCGACCCGATTGGACCTAACCAATCGCGAGAGTTCGGGCTAGGGTTGGAGTTTTAGCTCGAGGTTTATGAGCAGCGTCAATGCAAAAACAAAGATGCAAAATGCGTTCAGGGATGTGCAAGGGAAGAAAAACACCCAAGAAAATTTGGAAGAATGATGACCCAAAACCTATGCAGCCATCCATGCGAGCACTGAGAAGGAAACTCAATTTTTAGCCACTCACCGTTTTTGGAGGTTACAAGCAATACGAGCTGGTCGTTCAGCTCCCAAGAGGACGGCCAAGGAGCTTCCCTGAGACACGTAAGACTGGATGGCCTGCTGAGTCCTCTTCTTCGAGTGCCCGTCATCGTACAACAACCGACCTCTAACAATGGCCACTCGACGCATCTCTCTCTCTCCTCTCATCTCTCTCTCTTCTCTCGTCGGGGACTCGATCATCTCCACATCTCTCTCGTTCTCTCTCTCTCTCTCATCTCATCTCTCACAAGCCTCTCTCTCTCTCTCTGGTATGGATCTTCCCTTTAACCAAAAGAATTCTTCCCCCCCCTTAACTGAATCCATTTTTGGGATTTTATACCCCTCTTGGGAAAGAGAGGTTTCGCGCGTCACCGGAGAAACGTACGTCAGCGCCGGAGGCCAAAGATGGTTTTTGGGGGGGGGGGGGGGGTCTGGGTCAAATGAGTCAATATCGGTTCGGGTCCCAACTCGAACCCGGGTTGACCCAATTCGACTTTAAATTCCAAATTAACACACAACACCCTATTGCCTGGAATGTTTTTTCACAATTAGTGTCAAAATTGAACTCAGGGGCTGTTATTTTGTTGAATGATTGATTTTCTCCTCTCCCCCAAATTTCTGACATTTTCATAAACCACCCCAAAATTTTGTCTTGAACCGTCGAGTACCCAATTGCAAATTCAACCCTTTAAGACCTTTTTTTTTTTGCAACAATTGATACCCTACAATGGTTCAGAAGGCCAAAAAACAAGGGGGTGACGGGGTTTGATTTTGTTAATATATTCAGTCCCTAGAAAATTATTTAATTTTCATTTTAAGCATTTTTTAAGGAACTACAATTGAAAAACCGAGAAATTAACGTTTTGGTCCCTTTTGGCACGAAATTAGTAATTCATGGACTTCTTGACTAGAATTTAATTTTTGAAAAATAGAGGGGGATGACACGACTCCAAAATGTAAAAATTAAAAATTACAAAATTAAAATGAAATTTCTGGATTTTTTTGCCAATTAATTTGAAAATGAGAATTAACAAGACCACC
>JAGVVM010015317.1:0-19741 GCA_019149425.1 Psidium friedrichsthalianum | reverse complement strand
GGGTGTCCCAAATGATGAGGTAGGCGTGTGGAATCATGGGCCAAGGCACGTTAATGGGATTACGGAATTGAATTCCCATGCCAATAGGGCCAATTTGGAACTCTTGGGCCCAATTATGGTAAGGGCCTTGATTGGACGAAAATGGAGTTGATTGGGCCCAAGGGTATGATTTCAGGACTGTAAAAACATAAGGCCAATACTGAAATGGCTTAGGATCATCCAATTGGGCCTAAAAAGACCTAAAATGGGGTTAATAGGCTAGTCTTAGAAAATTGGCTTGGGGCCCTAACGGAATTTAACTAGAAAAATGGCCTGAATTATATAATTGAATTTAGATTAAATCATGGCCTTGGGAACTTAATGGGACCTAACTAAATTAATGGGCCAACTGGTTAATGGGCATAACCCACCTCATGGACTTGAACCTTAACGGGCCCAACTAAAACATATATAGGCCCAACGACTAAATGGGCTTAAAACAACTTGTACTGGGCCGAATTACCTCTGGTAGACCTAATACCTTGTGGGCCTGAACCTTAGAACGGGCTTTAGGCCAATTCGAACCCAAATCTACTAATTGGGCATTAACCCAAGCAAGCCTAAATCGTTTACAACCTGGGGGACTTATGAGAACATGAATCATTAATCGGGATTACTAACTCTAGGGAATAAACAAGGCGAATGGGAGTTTAGGTCGAGTTATTGAGGACGCTAGGATGGGCGTTTCAATGTATGTGGGTTTTAACCAGAGAAATTAGTATGAGATATCTATCGAGCCTGGCAGATAGTAAGAGGAACCGATGTGTGAGGCACTCGATCTCTTATAGTTTGGCTTGACGGAGACGTGTTACTTGATGACTCTTGATGTGCTATGTACTTGTACTTATATATCAGTGCATGCCATTGCTCTGATGACTGAATTGGTGGTGCAATCATGTGGGGCCCCCGCATACATTGAGAGCATGACATGAGGTCACAGAGATGTGAACATGAGAAGGGCCCCAGCAGGCGTTGTTACGCGGGGACATTGAGAGAAAAGGGAGTAACCAACGTTAAGGCGTCAGAGACGCACTTGAGGAAATGGCCAGCCGTGTGGCACGTTGGATGCAGGCCCTGAGGGGAATTGGAGTGATCAGAAGGGCATGATCCATTGGATCCGTTATGCGACTGAGGCCTGCATAATGCATTATGAGCATTTATGGTTGACTGGATGTTTGCCCGTCTGTTCTATTATGATTTGGCATCGAGTTATGTCTTTGCCTATTATACTTATCGTTGGACTTTTTTTTTTTTTTTTTTGGTCTGGTACCGAGGGAACTGAGCAGTGTCTAAACACTTGGCACTAGCGACTAGTCCACTGGATTAGGACAGACCCCACTAGTATACGGCTACCCTACGTAGGATTAGTGGTGAGTTCTGAGTCCTCGACTCAGGGCGGTGGTTGCCCTTCTTTTTAGATCAGTCGCCCGTGAGGCTGAACCAACCCCCGCGCCTTTTTGACTGCAGTGCAGATGGATACCCAGATCACCCTCCATTTTGTGGATATGCATGCTGGATGTGGCATAGCAGCGTGACGACTATGTACTGGAGATCAGGGCGGACCTACCTTGTACCCATAGATTGAGGCCTGGTATAGGGGAGGGACTGTATGTTTTTGAGGACCCCAAAGATATTCTCCGATCCCTAGGGAGACGACCCGATCCTGTTGCAGACTAGACCGAGTATGGTGGCCCGAGGTGATCGATCACGACCTGCTGCAGGAATGATGCCGTCAGGACGTTTCTGAGATTGACGGCCACGAGGGAGGTGACGCTATGGATCCTGATGAGGAGGATCACGCGGAGGACCAGAGGAGGATCCGGAGGAGGGACCCAGAGCGAGGACCCCCAAGGGAGGGCCCCGATGAGGAGGCCGAGGAGGACTGAGTCTACTGTCGATGGTTAGACTTTTGGGATGTAGTGAGAGCGTAGGGTGGTCCCGCACCATTAGGTTGAGATTTTCTTTTGGGAGGTTCTGTACTTAACGCTCATTATATATAGATATATATTGTGTGTCCCTTTTGTAAAAGTTTTCTGCTTTTCATACTTACCCTACTCTTTTGGGCATGACGAATGTGGTCGAGGCACGCTTCCGCAGGTTTCAGGTTTCGCGCCTCAGATTCATAGCGTCGTTATGGCAGCGAATGCTCCGTCCTGGGCCGACGCTAGTCGTAGGCCAGGCGTACGCAAGGTTCGTGACGTGATAAGCAGGGATGTCGCGGCCCGTAGGGTTCGGCGGCGTGAATTTTGAAGAGTCTTGAGCGTGCTTTGGGGACAGAGCTAAGGTCAGTACAGCTTACCACCCTCAAATGATGGGTCAGTCGGAAAGGACCATACAAAGACTGGAGGAATGCTAAGGGCGTGTGTAATAGACTCAAAGGTGGCTTGGGAGAGCAATTGCACTTAGTGGAGTAGCCTACAACAACAGTTACAACAGAGCATACAGATGCGCTCATTCGAAGCCTTGTATGGAAGGGCCTGCAGGACGCCAATCTGTTGGGACGAAGTGGTGAGAAGAGTCATAACAGGCCCAGAATTGGTACAACAATCAGTAGCGGCAGTCAAGGTGATCAGAGATAGACTGAGGACCGCCCAGAAGTAGACAGAGAAGAGCTATGCCAGACAAGAGAGTAAGCCATTGGAATCGAGTTGGAGATCATGCTTTGTGAAGGTGTCGCCGATGCGAGGATTATCTCGGTTTAGGCAAGAAGGGAAAGATAAGTCCTAGAGTCTGTTTGGGCCATCGAGATTTTGGAGAAGATCGGGACACTGGCTTATCTTCTGGCTTTGCCGACCGAAACTGTCGCAGATTCACAATGTGTTCAATGTGTCGATGCTCTGGAAGTACGAGACGGGATCTTGAGCCATATACCGATCATGAAGTCCATTGAAATGGATGACCGGTCTCGTACGTGGAGAGGCCAGTCAAAGGATTGAAGATCGTAAGGAGACAAGTGCGCAGGAGCAAGACGATTCATTGGTCAAGGTCTCTGGGAACACCATGGAACCGAAGGAGCTACGTGGGAAAGCGAAGACGAGATGAAGAAGAAATACCCCCATCTATTTGAATGAGCAAGTGTAATTTTAATTTTGAGTAAGAACTTATAGACTGTAAATTTCGAGGACGAAATTTTTATAAGAAGGGAAGAGTTGTGACAGTCTGAAAATTCGACCCATTGATCGGAATTTCTAAATGAATGGAAACACTTCGTTATTTCACTCTGATCGACGCTCACTCAGGATTAGCTACCCTGAGATGACCAACCGAAGGGGAAAGGCTATCTGGGAATTTTTCCCAATCAGCCGCCGTTGGTCTGAGACTGAGGCAGAGTCGGTATTCAATGAAATTGACCACGAAATGAAATCTGACATTGGAAAATGGAATCGGTAAGATAAACACAAAGAGGAAATGGATTCAGTTTCAGAAGCGTCGCCCGAAGGGCAGACAGCCGGTGCACGTCGAGAAGCAAGACGTGAATGGAAAATTACCGAAATGCCCCCGGTAAATGTTCAATCCTTAGAATGAGACCAATTAGGATTTTTGAGAGTGGATTCGATAGACCGACACCAAATCCAGTCCAAAATCCGTTCGCGCTCGAGACCCGATCGGTGCATTTAGGCACGCAAATCGAGGCAAGTCAAATCAATCGTCACATCAATCAAGTGTCAAATCAATCCATCAATCAATCAATCACATCATAGCACAATTTCCAATGCACATCAATCAACTCAAGCTTCATTCAATCACATGTCACATTACCCCATCAAACCACTCCACTCACACTTACCATTTTGTCCTATCCCTATTATAATCTTCCCCACTCTCTCTCCTCTCCCTCATTTGCTTCGGCCGACCGCCCCATCCTCTCCCTCTCCCTCACGGCTCCCTCTTCGTCCGCCCGTCCGCCGCGAACGCCGCCCCGTCGTCGTCGCCGATCAACCACCATCCCTCAAGCCGTCTAGGTGAGCTTCTTTGGTCTTCCATCTCTTCTTTCCAGTGGCCATTTGGCCCTTGGTCGAAGCCAGGCCGACCTCACCGTCTCCCCCTCTCTCTCGGTCGTTCCAGCCGCCGCCGTGCCGTCCCCCTCTTCACCGTCCCGACGCCGATCAGCCGCCATACTGGCCTCGTCCTTGCCTAGGTAAGCCCTTCAACCATCATCTCACCTTTCCCTTGGCCGTGAGGCTTCCCTTGGATTGGCTCGACCTCACTCTCTCTCTCTCGGCCGGCCTAGCTCGTCCGCCCGAGAAGAAGCCACCGTCGCCGTCCGCCCCATTTCCGTCGTCGCCGCCACCACCAGCACCTACCGGTAAGCTTCATCCCCTAAACTTGACTTAGGCTAGTTGTATGTGTGTATGGGTTAATGTGTTAGTGGAAGGTAATTGTGATTAGGGTGTAATATGAGTAATTAAGCCTAATGGGCTTTAGACTTAATGGTGTGCATAAGATTGGGCCGAATGTATGGGCTGTAGAGGCTGATTTGGGCGTGTGGAATTGTGGGCCAAAACAAGTTAGTGGGCTTAAGGATCTAATTCCATGCTAATTGGGCCAAATTAGAACTCTTGGGCCTAAGCTTTGGTAGTGGGCCTCTAATGGACGAAAATTAAGTTAATTGGGCCTTAATTATAATCTTGAATACAAAACCTTAGGGCCCAATAATGTACATGGGCCTAGGACCTTGATTTGGGCCTAAAGGGCCATAATGGGCTTCTTAAGCTTGTTTTATCTTATGGGCTTGGGCCCTACACGAAAATTTCTATTCTTATTGGGCCTCGAATTATTTAATAACTCACAATTAAATCGTGGGCTTTTAATTGAGCAATGGGCCTTGAAACCCAATTGGACCCAACTTAATTTAATAGGCCCAATTTACCTTAATGAGCCTAACCCACCTCATTGGGCCTATCCCATCTTATTGGACCTGACTGACCTTGATGGGCCTTAGAACCTAAATGGGCCCAACTTAATTGTATAGGCCCAACTTGGCTTAATGAGCTCAACCCACCGTATTAGGCCTTGATTCTTAATGGGCCCAACTTAACTAATGGGCCTAACCTGGCTTTTGGGCTTAACATATCTTAGTGGACCGACCCACTTTAATTGGGCCTTACGCCTTGATGGGCTTAGCATAACTAATGGGCCAGTTCTAAGGGTGAGAACCCCAGAGCCATGATCTTGTGAGGTCCCGAAGTGGAAGCAGTAGACCGTGAAACGTTGGGCAGGTTATTAGGTCTGCTTGTGGTATGACTCAATGAGTGTGAGTTGTTGGCTGATTGTCAGATCGTTATGCTGCCTTATCCTGTGGTTTATGAGATCCATGAAATTGCCTGCTCTATGATCAATGCATCGGGTATCTGTCTGCACATTCCGAACCGAGAGCATGGCATGAGTCACCTGGGGTGTGACATGTTGGATGAGCCCCTGAGGTGTCTTTACGCGGGGAATTGGAGAGATAATGGGTGACCAACGTAAGGCGTAATGAACGCAGTTGAGATATTTGCCAAGAGGCACTGTTGGATGGGCCCTGATGGGAAATGGAGCGATAAGTGGACAAGATCCAATGGGATCGTTTGAGGCAGACTGAATCATGCATTCATGTTGCATTTGTGTGTGTGCTGCCATGATGTGTTGTTGCTATTCATATTTGACATGCATGATGTATATGTCTGCGAGGTCTGGGTACTCGTGTTTCTGATTGTGGAACTTTTGTCGAGTTGGAGAGGGTGTACCCGAGTTAGCTAAACCGAAACCTTAGCCCACTGGATAGGACCGACCCCATTTACATACCCTATCCTACGCTAGGTTTAGTGGTGAGCTTGCTGAGTCTCCGACTCATTGGCTGTGGTTGCCTTCTTTTCAGATCCAGGTCGACAGTGATGGCCGAGCCCCCTGTACTTTTTGGACTGCCTGTGCAGATCGAGACTGAGATCACCCAGCATGTAGATGAGGACGCCGTTCTCTAGGAGCGACGACTGACTACCATTTGGGTAGATCAGGGTGACCCGCATTTTGTACCCCATAGGTTCGAAGCCTGGATGAGAGAGGGCCTATTTGGTTTTGAGGGACCCCACCGTGACGCCCCCGTACCTATGGAGGAGGACCCTGGCCTTCTCCACTCTGCTATCTATAGAGGAGAGGTGGTAGATCCAGACCCTTTGGCAGAGCTACCATCCCCGGGCCGCATGGAGGTCGATGGCCATGACGAGGGCGAGGCTATGGAGTCAGATCCAGAAGAGGAGGACGACCCTTGGGCAGACTACGACCCAGAGGAGGAGCCGCTGGAGTGACGTCATCCGACGTTGGGTTAGGTCGTCAGAGCGTAGGGTCACTTGACCATAGTGTGAGTTTCTTTTGGGGTCTGTACCTAACGCTGGTTTAAATATATGATATGGTATTTTGTATTGCCTCCTTCGTGTACTACCCCGCTTTCTTTCGTATGTATGTATGTATAGAAGGCACGCTTCCGCAGGTTTCAGGTTTTTATCGTTTTGCGCTAGCGTTGTCTGGTCGCGATGTGCATCCTGGGCCGTCGCTAACCGTAGGCCAGGCGTACGCAGGATTCGTCGTATGAGATGACAGGGATGTCGCGAGCTCGATTGGGGTTCGGGGCATGACAGGTACAGACCCAAAAAAAAAAAATACACACTATGGTCAAAAGGCTCTACGCTCTGACGACTCGACGTCGGATGACATCACTCCAGAGGCTCCTCCTTAGGGTCGTAGTCTGCCCAGGGGTCTTCCTCCTCATCTGGATCGGACTCCCTATCCTCGCCCTCGTCGTGGCCATCTACCTCCATGCGGCCTGGGGATGGCAGCTCCACCAATGGATCTGGATCTACCACCTCTCCTCCATACGTAGCAGAATGGAGAAGGCTTGGGTCCTCCTCCATGGGTACAGGGGCGTCACGGTGAGGTCCCTCGAAACCAAATAAGCCCTCTCTCATCCAGGCCTCGAACCTATGGGGTACAAAATGCGGGTCACCCTGATCTACCCAGATGGTAGTCAGTCGTCGCTCCCAGAGAACAGCGTCCTCATCTACATGCTGGGTGATCTTAGTCTCAATCTGCACGGGCAGTCCAAAAAGCACAGGGGGCTCGGCCATCACTGGCGTCCTGGATCTGAAAATGAGGCAACCACAGCCAGTGAGTCGGAGACTCAGCAAGCTCACCACTAAACCTAGCGTAGGACAGGGTATGCAAATGAGGTTGGTCCTATCCAATGGGCTAAGGTTCCTGGTCAGCTAATTCGGGTATACTCACTATCTCGATAACAGTACCACACCCCCAACACAGGAACAACCAGACTGCGCAAGGCTATATCACATGCATATCAAGTATGAACGGCAACAATGAATCGTGGCAGCACAAATAAATGCAAAACGGATGCATGATTCGGCCTGCCTCAATTGATCCCAGTGGATCCCGTCTACTTATCGCTCCAATTCCCATCAGGGCCCATCCAACAGTGCCACTCGGCAATATCTCAACTGCGTTCGTTACGCCTTACGTTGGTCACCCATTATCTCTCCAATTCCCCGCGTAAAGACGCCTCAGGGGCTCATCCAACATGTCACACCCCAGGTGACTCATGCCATGCTCACAGTACAGAATGTGCAGACAATTGACTATGCATCGTTCACAGAGCAGGCATTTTCATGGGTCTCGCAAACCACAGGGCAAAACAGCATAACAAACCGACCATCAGTCAACAACCCATGTTCATTGGGTTAGGTTGCAAGTGGACTCGGTGCCCTTCACAAACTCTCACGGTCTACTGGGCTCACTTCGAGTACCTCACATGATTATGGCCCTAACGTTCTCACTTTTAGAATTGGCCCAACAAATAGGCTAAGCCCATCAAGGTATAAGGCCCATTAAAGTAGGTCGGTCCACTAAGATATGTTAAGCCCAAAAGCCAGGTTAGGCCCATTTAATTAAGTTGGGCCCATTAAGGTTCAAGGTCCAATAAGGTAGGTTAGGCCCATTAAGCCAAGTTGGGCCTATTTAATTAAGTTGGGCCCATTTAGGTTCCAAGGCCCACCAACCATTTATAAGCCCAAAATTTAATCACAAGTAATTAATTAATTCAAGGCCCATGATTATTAAAATTTTCGTGTAGGGCCCAAGCCCATAATTAAGGGTAAGCTTAAAAGACCCATTATGGCCCATTTGGGCCCAATTCAAGTCCCTAGGCCCATGTACGCTATCGGGCCCTAAAGTTTTAAGTCCAAGGCCATTATTAAGGCCCATTTAGATTAAATTTTCGTCCATATGGGGCCCGCTATCAAAACTTAGGCCCATGAGTTATATTTTTGTTCAATTAGGTCCAAATTAGTCCCTTAAGCCCATTTACTAGTCTTGGCCCACTTACCACACGCCCAAACCATCCTTGGCGGCCCACCATTGACATTCTAAGGCCTAAAATTTATGAATAACCAGCCCATACGCTCGGCCCATTAGGATATACACGATTAGTCTAAGCCCATTAGTCTTAATTACCCATATTACACCCTAAATTACCATTACCAATCACTATTACTATCAACCATACATACATACAACTAGCTTAAGCCACGTTTAGGGGATGAAGCTTACCGGTGGAGGCTAGTGGTGGCGGCTGGTCGGCGAAGAGGCGCGGACGGTGGCGACGGGACGGTGGCCGCGAGCTAGCCGAGAAAGAAAAGGGGGAGATGAGGTCGGTTCGGGTTTAAGGTGACTCCCAAGGGCCACGAAACAGCAAGGACAAGGGCTGTGACAGTCTGAAAATTCGACCCATTTATCGGAATTTCTAAATGAATGGAAACACTTCATTATTACGCTCTGATCGACACTCACTCAGGATTAGCTACCCTGAGATGACCAACCGAAGGGGAAAGGCTATCTGGGAATTTTTCCCAATCAGCCGCCCGTTGGCTTGAGACTGAGGCAGAGTCGGTATTTAATGAAATTGACCACAAAATGAAATCCGACATTGGACAATCGAATCAGTAAGATGAGCACAACGAAGAAATGAAATCAGTTTCAGAAATGTCGCCTGAAGGTCAGACAGCCGGTGCACGTCGAGAAGCAAGACGTGAATGGAAAATTACCGAAATGCCCCCGGTAAATGCTCAATCCTTAGAATGAACCAATTAGGATTTTTGAGAGTGGATTCGATAGGCCGACATCAAATCCAGTCCGAAATTCGTTTGCGCTCGGGACCCGATCGGTGCATTTGGCACTCAAATCGAGGCAAGTCAAATCAGTTGTCACATCAATCGGATGTCACATCAATCAATCACATCATGGTTCAATTCCCAAGGCAATCAATCAATCATGTCAAAGTACAAATCAAATCAATGTCACTATTCTAACTACTCCACTACACTTACCATTTTTGTCTTTTATACTCTATAATCTCTCACCTCTCTCTCTCTCCTCCCCATTTTCATTCGGCCGGCCACCTCCCCCATTCTCCCTCTCCCGAATTCCCTCTCTCCCTCTCGGTCTCTCTCTCTCGTTCGCCCGCCCGAAGCCGCCGTCGTCCGCCGTCCACGTCGCCGTCGTTCGGCTAGCCACGGCCACCACCAGCCTTGTCCTCATCCCGGTAAGCCTCTTGATGTCTCTCCCCTTCATTTTTCAAGGCTGGACCACCCCGGTTGGAACCACATCAGCCCGCTCCTCCTCTCGTCGTCGTCGTCGTCGTCGTCGTCGTCGTCGTCGTGGCGCACCGGAAGAGCTCGAGCCATTTCGGCTTGTCCCGCCACCACCACCAGCTCATCTAACACCTAGAACCGACTCGTATAGGTCTTAGGAACCTCGCAAGGACGCCGGAACAGCCGCCAAGTCGCCGTCCCTCTCCGTTCGGCCGTGAACCCGTTCGGCCGCCCGGTGTCCTCCGTCGTCGTCGTCTCCATTCCAGCCGCCCACCGGTAAGCTTCACTCCCTAAACTTGGCTTAGGCTAGTTGTATGTGTGTATGGTGTGTGGTATTAGGGGCTAATGGTGGTGATTAAGAGGTGTTATGGGTAATTAAGTCTAATGGGCCTTAGGCTAATGGTGTGTGCATAATGGGCCGAACGTGGGAGGCATGGAGGGATTGAATTGGGCCTTGAAATGTTAATTGTGGGCCGCAATTTGATGGGCTAGGCGTGTAAGTGATGGGCTTAAACATGTGCATGGGTTCAAGAGTTAAATTTCAAGCTAAATGGGCCAAATTAACAATTATGGGCTTAAATAAACTGGTGGGCTTTTAATGGACGAAAATCCACTCCTAATGGGCCTTAATAATGGCCTTGGACTTAAAAATGTAGGGCCCACTAGTGCATATGGGCCTAGGGACTTGAAAAGGGCCCAAATGAACCTTAATGGACCTTTAAAGCTTACCTTCAATTATGGGCTTAGGCCCTACACGAAAATTTTAATATTAATGGGCCTCAAATTAATTAACCACTTGCAATTGAATCATGGGCTCATGAAGGCTAATGGGCCTTGAAACCCCAATGGGCCCAACACGATTAAATAGGCCCCAACTTGGGGGCCTAACCCACCTCTTTGGACCTCGAACTCTAATGGGGCCCAACTAAATTAAATGGGCCTAACCCGGCTTTGGGCTTAGCATACCTTATTGGGCCTGACCTACCTTAATGGGCCCCGAAATTAATTCAGATGGGCCAACTTGGCTAATGGACGTAACACTTCTTAGTGGACAGACTTACTCTGATGGGCCCAGTCTGTGTGTGAGGACAATGGGGCCATGATCATGTAGAATCCCGAACCGAGCTTAGAAACCGTGGAATCTGGGCAGGGTACTGGTTTGGTTGTGGCATAACTCGAGGAGGTGGGGTTGTCCGGATTAAATGAGATGTTATGCTGTTCTTTGACAGTCTTAAATTGACCCATTTATCGAATTTCCTAAATGAATGGAAATACTCGTTAATACACTCTGGTCGACGCTCACTCAGGATTAGCTACCTGAGATGATCACCGAAGGGGGAACGGCTAGCTGGGAATTTTTCACAATCAGGCCCCACGTTGATATGAGACTGAGAAAGGGTCGGTATTTACATGAAAATGATCGCGAAAATGAAATCTCGACGATGACGATCGAAATCAGTAGATAAAACACAATGAAGAAGAAATTGGTTTCAGAGCGTCGCCCGAAAGGGCCGACAGCCGGTGCACGTCGAGAAAGCAAGACGTGAATGGAAAGTACCGAAATGCCCCCGGTAAAGGCTCAGTCCTTAGGAATGAGGGACCGATAGAATTTGAGAATAGATTCGATAGACGACACCAAATCCAGCCGAGATTCGTTCGCGCGAGACCGATCAGTGCATTTAGGCACGCAAATCGAGGTAAGCAAATCAGATGTCACACAATCAGATGTCACATCAACAATCAAGTGTCAAATCATCCATCAATCACATCATCAATGGCACAAGTCCCCCTGAAATCAAATCTTGTCGAAGTACACCTCAAGTCACTATTATAAACTAACCCCACTTACCTATTTTTCAATTTGGTTATTATAACCATTATAAACCCTCCCCCTATCCTCTCTCCCATTATTTCGGCCGGCTCTCTCTCTCTCTCCCCCGAACTCTCTCTCGGCTACTCCCTCTCTCTTTCGTTGCCGCCCGAGAGCTCCTCCGCCGTCGCCCTGCCGCCACCGTCCAGCCGCCGTCATCATTTCATCTTCTTCGGTAAGCCTCTAGCCATTCACCTTCTTGATCTCGTTGGGCCGTGGAGTCCGGAAACCCCGACTCCCATCTCATCTCTCCTTCTCGTTCTTTTTCGCGTGAAGCCGTCGTCCGCGCCCACGTCGCCGTCGTTCGGTAGCCGCGACTACCCTCAGCCTTGTCCTCGTCCCGGTAAGCTCTGATGTCTCCTTACCTGCATTTTTTCAAGGTGGACCACCCCGGTTGGAACCACACCAGCCCCGCCTCCTCCCTCTCTCGTCGTCGCGTCGTCGCGCACGAGGAGGCATCGAGCCATTTCGGACTTGTCCCGCCACCACCACAGCTCATTCTATACAATTAGAACCAGACTCGTATAGGTGTCTGGGAACCTCGCAAGTGACGCCGGAACAGCCGCCAAGTCGCCGTCCCTCTCCCGTCGGCGTGTGAAGCCCGATCAGCCGCCGGTGTCTTCCTCCGTCGTTGTCGTCACTTCTCGGCCCCTCTAGGAAGCTTTATCATCTATCTTAGGCCTTAGGCTAGTGGTATGATGAGTAGGGAGTATGGTGTAGTGATTAATGGTGCAATAGAGTGTAATATGGTTGATTAGCCTAATGTTTTTTCAAAAAAATTTTGGCTTTAGGCTAATCCTTGTGTGCTTAATGGCGCCGCGCGTGTGGGGCTTGGGGAGCATGAATGGGCCTTGAAATACTAATATATGGGCGCAGGAAGGACTAGGCGTGATGAAGGTGGCCTGTCAAGATATCAATGGGTTAGGGTTTAAATCTTAAGCTAAATGGCCAAATTGACCATTTATGGGCTTAAATAAAACTAATGGGCTCTCAATGGACGAAAATGGAATCAATTAGGCCCAAATGACGATCTTGATTACTAAAATGTAAGGCCCCAATAATGTTCTTGGGCCTAGGATAACAAATTGGGCCTAAAATGTCAAATTGGGCTTATTTGACTAACTTTTGGAAATGGGCTTGGGCCCTACACGAATTTAATTATAAATGTGGGCCTGAATTATATATTTGATTTAAGAATTAAATCTTGGACCTTGAACTTTGGAATGGGCCTTAGGCCCACTCGAACCTAAATAAACTAAATGGGTTCTAGCCTAAGCTAAGCCTAACTTAATTAAACTCAGGGTTTATTAAATATTAAATCATTAATCATGGGTTACTAATCCCTGAGGACTACTTAGCTACTGGGTTCGACCGAATTGCTGGGTTTGTCTGGACTGAGTTCCAATTTCACGAGTCCCCGAGATAACGTTAGTCACGATTGAATTTACCTGGGGAACTGATTGAAGAGCATTGGGCCTACTTGATGCGTGTTCTGATGAACGTTGTAAATTACTCGTATGACTCTTGATATGCTCCGTTCCCGTACTCATGTACTATTGCATGCATGCTCTGTGATTGAATTGCTGTTCACTACTGTCTGGGCCCCGCATACATTGAGAGCATGGCATGAGTCACCAGAGATGTGACATGAGAAGGAGCCCAGAGGCGTTGTTACGCGGGAAATGGAGAGAAAAGGGAGTGACCAACGTAAGGCGTCAGAAACGCAGTTGTGGCATTTGCTGAGTGGCACTGTTGGATGAGCCCTAATGGGAATTGGAGAGATAGACGGGCACGATCCATTGGGATCCGTTATGGCCGACTGAGGCCTGAGCATGATCCGTTGGGACTCAATATGGCCGATTGAGGCCTGTATCATTTGCATATGGCATCATGGTTGACTGTCTATTGTTGCCCGTCTGTGTTGTATGATTCTGCATTGTTGTGCTTTGCGTGTTTGCTTGTGTGTTGGGGGTCTGGTACGAGGGTAATTGAGAGTGTCTGAACCTTGGACACAAACCCTAGTTCACTGGATAGAACCGTCCCCACTAGTATACCCTATCCTACGCTAGGATTAGTAGTGAGCTTATTGGAGTTTCGACTCACGGGCGGTGGTTGCCATTCCTTTTCAGATCCAGGTCACCCGGGATGGCAGCGCCCCCTATGCTTTTTGGACTACCAGTGCAGATGGATACTCAGATTACCTCCATTTGACATGCATGCCACGATGTGGCATAGGCACCTTGACTACCGTGTTGGTAGATCAGGGTGGACCCGACCTTGTACCTCATAGGTTTGAAGCATGGTTTAGGAGAGTTTATATGGTTTTGAGGGACCCAGAGAGACGCTCCGATCCCTATGGAGGAGGATCCAATCCTTTTGCCAGCCAGCCGAGTATGGTGGCGAGGTGATCGACCCCGACCTGCTGCAGGAGTTGCTGTCCCCAGGACGTTCCGAGATTGACGGCCATGAGGAGGGTGATGCCATGGACACCGATGAGGAGGACCCAGAGGAGGAGCCAGAGGAGGACCCAGAGGAGGATCCAGAGGAGGACCCCGAGGAGGATCCCGAGGAGGAGCCTGAGGAGGACTGAGTCCTACTGTTGCTGGGTTAGACTTTTGGAGATAGTGCGAGCGTAGATGTCGTGACCATAGGTTGAGGTTTTCTTTTGGAGTCTGTATCTAACGCTTGTTATGTATATATGTGTTGATGTTGTTTATGGTTCATTGTTCGTGGTACCCTCTGTTTTGTATGCATGAATGTATGGTTAGAAGGCACGCTTCCGCAGGTCCATATGATGGTTTTAAACGAACGCGCCGTCTGGTCACGACGAAGAAAGAGAATCTCCTGGGCCGTCGCGTAGCGTGGGACCAGGCGAGCGCAAGAGCGAAATTAAATGTATGAGCAGGATGTCGCGAGTTCGAGAAGGGTTCGGGGCGTGACAGCGCGAACGAATTTCGGTCTGGATTTGGTTTCGTTTCACCGTATTCGCTCTCACAAATCCTAATTTATCTAATTCTAAGGACTGAGCATTACTGGGGGCATTTCGGTAATTTTCTATTCACGTCTTGCTTCTCGACGTGCACCGGCTGTCTGCCCTTCAGGCGACGTTTCCGAAACTGATTCCATATCTTCATTGTGTTTATCTTACTAATTCGATTGTCCAATGTAGGATTTCATTTTGTGGTCAATTTCACTAAATACCGACTCTGTCTCAGTCTCAGACCAACGGCGTCTGTTAAGAAAATTTCCCAGGTAGCCTTTCCCCTTCGGTTAGTCGTCTCAAAGTGGCCAACTTTTGAGTGAGAATCAATCAGAGCGCATTTATGAAATATATCCATTCATTCCGAAATCCCGATAATTGGGTCGAATTTCAGACTGTCACACGACGGCCCCAGTGGGCAGAGCTCACGGCGGCTTGAGAGGAAACCGAGAGAGAAAGAGAGGAAATGAGGTCGGGTCATGGTCCTAGGGAGCTTCATGGCCACGAAAATGAGATGAGGAAGGGTCAAGGAGGCTTACCACGTGAAGAAGGATGCGTGATGGTGGCGTGGAGCGGACGGACGGCGTTGTGGGCGGCGGCCGAATGAAGAACCAAGAGGAAGAAGAAGAAGATGAAGAAGAAGAAGAGAGGGAGGAGGGGTGAGGAGAGAGAGAGAGAGATTATAATGGAATATAGGGAAAAAATCAAAAATAGTTGATAGTGGAGTAGGTGGAGTGAATAGTGACCATGATGTGTACTGACAAGACTTGAGTGAGACTTGATGTGATTGATTGACTTTGCATTGGAAGTTGTGCCTTGATTGATTGATGTGATTGATGGATTGATTGGTGTGACACATGATTGATGTGACAATTGATTTGACTTGCCTCGATTTGCGTGCCAAATGCACCGATCGGGTCCCGAGCGCGAACGAATTTCTATCTGGAATTGGTTTCGATCTATCGTATTCGCTCTCAAAAATCCTAATTTATCTAATTCTAAGGACTGAGCATTTACCGGGGGCATTTCGGTAATTTTCCATTCACGTCTTGCTTCTCGACGTGCACGGCTGTCTGCCCTTCGGGCGACGTTTCTGAAACTGAGTCCACTTCTTCATTGTGTTTATCTTACTATTCGATTGTCCAATGTCGGATTTCTTTTTGCAGTCAATTTCATTAAATACCGACTCTGTCGAAATCTCAGACTAACGAGCGGCTGTTTGGGAAAATTTCCCAGGTAGCCATTCCCTTTTTGTTAGTCGTCTCAAAGTGGCCAACTTTGAGTGAGGATCAACCAGAGCGCATTTATGAAATATATCCATTCATTCCGAAATCCCGATAACTGGGTCGAATTTTCAGACTGTCACAATTCTTCCCTCCTTATAAAAATTTCGTCCTCGAAATTTACAGTCTTCAAGCCCATACAACTAGAGTAAGGTTATAACCGACTACTAAACAAATGTGGGTACTTCTTTTTTTCATCTCATCCTCGCTTTCCCATGTAGCTCCTTCCATCCCATGATACTCCTAGATGACTTTAACCAGTGGGAATGTCTTGTTCCTCGGAACTTGCATCTTTAGATCCTCGATCCTCACTGGTCTCTCTCTATGTACGAGACTCGATCATCCACTTCAATGACTTCATGATCGGGTAAATGGCTCGGGTCAGGTTTGTACTTCCTCAACATTGACGCATGAAACACGTTGTGGATCTGAGATAGGTTCGGCGGCGGGGCTAGACGATAAGCCAGTGTCCCGATCTTCTCCAAAATCTCAAATGGTCCTACCAATCTTGGGCTCAATTCTCCTTTCTTGCTAAATCGAGACAACCCCCTCATCGGCGACACTTTCAGAAACACATGGTCCCAACTTGGAACTCCAACGGGTTACGTCTCTTGTCTGCATAGCTCTTGTGGTCGTTATCTCTTTCAATCATGTAACCCAACCATGCCTTCTCTGCGTGCCTCGATCATTCACCTTCCTTAATCGTCACATATCGCAGTCTTAACTGCTTATAGTGATCTTTATCGACTCCATACTCTTAGGTCCAACCGGCAATGCCACCTTGTATTTTATTAGTAATTTCTTAGGAACGCGCCCAGTTTGTTCTCTCACTCAGGCCAACTCACATAGCATACTTCGGGACCACGATGTCCATCTCATTTCACTTAGCGGAGCGCCCATTATAACTTAGGATGTGTCACATTTCAGCTCCTTTCTTGATGCCATTTCCCTGTGCCATGCCCGGGATCCTGTTGGTTACGGTCTTTCAATTAAAGCAACACCCTACCACGACGCTATCGGATCGCTCGCCGGCCAGTTCGTGTGGGTCTCATCACAAATCCACCCTGATTACACAACAGGGGACCTCTCCGATCACAACGGAGACATAGTTCGCAATCCTCAACTTTCACCAACATCTCCAGGACGCTCTGGCACTTCTCATTCAGGGCATCTCACTAGGCAATTCAAAAGGAATACTCGGGCTTTACTTTCTCTCCGCTTTCTTTAAACGGCTATTTCCGTTTCTCGACATTCCCTAGACTTGTTCCTTTCTATTCCACATGGCGTACCAGTTCTCCCTCATTTGAGACTTCGCCATTCACTTTAGCAATTTACGATAAGGTTCCAAAAGTCTGCATCGCTTATTATCTAACTTTCTTAGCGACCTTGGACAGTTCTTACTTCTTTCTCAATTACTTGATTGCGCCAGTTAACCACCAGATACACTCTGGTCCCGCTATATTTCTCTCGCCAACCTCATCCTCTGTTGGCATCCACTATAGCGAACACTAGATTAAGTGAAATCACCCTTCTTGTCCTTTCTCTCTTTCCACTAAATGACTTTGGCGTTCACTCCTCAGGAATTTTCACATTTCTCAATCATGATTCTCGACGCAGGTTGTCGCCAAATTAATGCTCGTGAATTCATCTAGTCACCCTCAATTTCACCACCTTTCAACTATGCCAGAGATACTTTAGACTCAAACTCCCTCACCATTAACCCGCATGGCGTCACCTAAGAGTGTAATCTTCGTTTCAGTTTTTCTTAGACAGGCCGCTTCTCATTGTCAGGAATTTCTCCACTTGGATCTCACGCCACTTATTCTCTAAAACTTTAGCTCGTGTCCCAACCTTAACGTTCAAGCTCCACGGGCGACTATTGTTACTAAAGCCAAATTTTGAAATTTCCATAGAGTATTCTCTGTGACAGTCTGAAAATTCGACCCATCTGTCGGAATTCTAAATGAATGGAAATGCTTCGTTAATACACTCTGGTCGACGCTCACTCAGGATTAGCTACCCTGGGATGACCAACCGAAGGGGAAAGGCTATCTGGGAATTTTCCCAATCAGCCGCCCGTTGGTCTGAGACTGAGGCAGAGTCGGTATTTAATGAAATTGACCACAAAATGAAATCCGACATTGGACAATCGAAACAGTAAGACAAACACAATGAAGAAATGAAATCGGTTTCAGAAATGTCGACTGAAGGTCAGACAGCCGGTGCACGTCGAGAAGCAAGACGTGGGTGGAAAATTACCGAAATGCCCCCGGTAAATGCTCAGTCCTTAGAATGAGATAAATTAGGATTTTTGGGAGTGGATCTTATTGACCAACACCAAATCCAATCTAAAATCCGTTCGCGCTCGGGACCCGATCGGTGCATTTGGCACGCAAATCGAGGCAAGTCAAATCAGATGTCACATCAATCAGATGTCACATCAATCAATCTAGTGTCATGTCAATCAAATCAATCACATCTTGGCACAATTTTCCATGCAATCCATCAAGTCAATTCAATCCATCAAGGTCACTATTCTACCTAATCCACTAATTAGTTTATTTGGCTTTTCTTCATTATAATCTCCCCTCACTCTCTCTCCTCCCTCATTTTTTGTTTCGGCCGGCCCCCATCCTCCTCTCCCTCTCCCGAATCCCGTTCGCTCGCCCGGCCGCCGTGCGCCACCGTCCGCCGCCCGTCCCGTCGTCGCCATCGGCCACCACCATCACCATCTCGACGTCCCACGGTGAGTTCCCTTGCCTCTCCTCCCTCCGTTTGTGGCCTTGGATGACCGACCGAACCTCATTCCCTCTCTCTCCCTCTCGTTTCGCTCGGCCCGTGAACACCGCCCGTCCGCCGCCCGTTCAGCCGCCTTCGTCGTCGTTGATCACCACCGTCCAGCCTCCGTCGGCCACCGTCCCATCACGGTAAGCCTCCCTCTTCTTCTTGTCCTCATTTCGTGGTTCGGGACCCCACGGAACCCGACCGAATCTCACCGTCTCTCTCTCTTCCTCTCGGCTAGTCCTCGGTCCCCGCTCCGTCGCCGCCGTTCGCCCCTCATCGCCGACCAGCCGCCGTGACCGGCCCCTCTAGGTAAGCTCCAACCTCTAATCTTGGCTTAGGCTAGTTGTATATGTGTATGGGATGTGTGTTAGTAGCTAAACAAGGTAATTAGTGAGTAATGTGTGTGATTAAGCCTAATGGGCCTAGGATAATCTTGGGTGAAATGTTGGGCCGTGCGTGTGGGTTTAGAATGCACGAGTTGGGCTTGAAATGCCGAAAATATGGCTGATGTGGATGTGTTAGGCGTGAATGAAGTGGGCCGAAGGGTTATAATGGGCTTGGGGACTTAATTCTAAGCTAATCGGGCCAAGACAAAACAAATTGGGCCTAAATTGATCGGTGGGCTTCATATGGACGAAAATTATGTGAATTGGGCCCAAATTACAAATTGGAATATTAAAATATGAGGCCCATTAATGTACATGGGCTTAGGACATCAAATTAGGCCTAAAATATAACCTAATTGGGCTTAATAGGCTAGTCTTTGAAAATGGGCTTGGGCCCTACACGAATTTAATACTTATAATGGGCCTAAATATTATATTAATCTTAGAATTAATTCATGGGCCTAAGATGGGTTAATGGGCCTCAGATACTAATTGGCCTAACTTAATTTAATAGGCCCAACTTGGTTTAATGGGCCTAACCCATCTCTTTAGTCTATGAACCTTAATGGGCCCAACTTGACTAATGAGCTTAAAACACCGTATTGGGCCGACTACCTTAGTGGACCTAACTACCTTTGTGGGCCTTGAACCGTAGAACGGGCTTTCGCCCACTCGAACCTGAATCCACTAAATGGGCCTTAACCAAGCTAAGCCTAATTTAACTACACCTGAGGATTTATTAAGTTACTAAATCATAAATCGTGGGT
>JAGVVM010015316.1:0-16187 GCA_019149425.1 Psidium friedrichsthalianum | reverse complement strand
CAAGCTCGTCCTCTAGTGCTGATTTCTCTCTTCTATTCTTCAAGCACGCCTACCTTGTGATCCTTGGAAGGAAAATACATGCGAGTTCATGAACTAACATCCGCAGTAAGGGCACGTAAGCGGTTTTTTGGTGATGATTTGAAACATTTATAACCATATTAACACTAGAATATTCCCCCCCCCCCCCCCCAAAAAAAACGCATTTTAGCATGAGATCATTTACTCTCCATGAAGTGTAAACGCAGCACACTTACCCGTACATGAAGATTAGGGAGAACCATCGCTAAGCCAACCCAATGAGATACTTCCATAGGAGATTTTGATACACACCTTTCTAAAGACGATTAATTAATAGCACTTTTTGGAACAAAATTCAAAACCCAATTGTGGAGGTAGTTTTGCACAAGACAAAAGGATTGTGTCACCTCAGAGAGATGGTTGTTTGTTCCTTCTTTGACACCAACCCATTTTTTTTGTGGTTTTAACGCAGGAGTCTGGTGTACATACGTAGAATATTGAGAAAAGACTCAAAGGTTGGATTGGTGTATTCATTCCATTATTGTAGGCCAGATTTTAGTCCGATCACCTACTGAATATGATCATTCCGAGTCAATTCCATGGACTTTGCTTTTAAAGTAAGCCATACAACCAAGTATTCCAAGATTTATCGTCTATGAACACAATAAAGTACGTAAAATCATCTAGAGATTGAATTGATGCATAACCCCAAACACCAAAATGAATTATTCCAATAGTTCAGACGTTTGTTTCCTATAAGAAGAAATATTGTTTAGCAAAATGACAATTTTCACAAGAGGCTTGAATCTAGAGAAAAAGTAGAATTATGGACTGTAACACCAGATTTGATAGCTAACCACCCATCGGTGGCCTAGCCTGGTTTGTGCGCTACTGGTCCTTCACGAGAGGTCCTGGGTCAAACCTCGCTGGGGTGCCGGTGATTTTTAAGCTTAGAGTCGGGCTGTAGGGATGCTGCGTTTAGCCCTCCCGGAGGGATTAGTCGAGGTGCGTGATCCGTACGACCTGGCCCGGCAACCCTTTCGAATACAAGAGAGAGGGGGGGGGGAGTGGTCAAAAAAACACACCGATTTTGAAAGGGTTCCCCACATGCAATGCCATAGTTGAGATGCTAACAAGCCTGGTGTGCGGTTATGTGCTACGTCCCGCGTTGTGAAGTGGTGGATGGGATGGGAGAGAAATTCGATATCGCATTGACTCGCAGGTGGGCATGGTTAGTGGTTGGCGTGACAAGCAATCGCATATGTCCAAGAGCATAATATATGGACATTCGTGATGAGAGTGGGGCGTTGGGGTAGGAGATTACCTCAGCAAGTGAAGCAATAAGCGGTAATGCTAGTGAGAGTTTAACAACGCAGGGACTAAGTAGTCAAAGCTGACTATGCATCTGTTTGAAGCGGCTACAATGCCGTCTAAGCGTTGATCAGTTAGAGTCTTAGGGATAGGTATGAAAGATAAGACCAGTACTTCAGGGTCGGACGTTGGTCAGAGGCTAACAAACACGATGAAGTGCAGCATAGGAGTAACTAACGTTCGTTCGGAGAGAGAAAAAGATTCCACCCCATTCCACAATGTGAGTTTTTTTTCAAATAATATTGCCCCTGAGAGTTATCCATGGGGGGGTGTATTTTTCCACATGGGCGCACTGGTAATTATATACACCAATGTCCCCTACTCGCCGATGTAGGGCGAAACATTTTCCACAAGCCACTAAGGAACTAACAACTTTCACTTGCCCACTGAGACTAATTTACTCTCTTTTCATTGCAAAGTTCATACTATGCATAGTCTGTGTGACCAGCATACTCCTATAGCTCATTGCTATACGTCTGTTAGGGTATATAGCCCTCAACTTAGAGCATGATAATTTAGAGTAATTTCAGTATGTAGTGTCCTAAGATCGATCATTCACATTACTCTCTCTTGACCTCTTTAAATATATAGTTGTATTCACAATTAGATTAAGTACGGACAATCATAATTGACCGGTCTGTGAATAACCACTATAATGTGATTCAAGACAAAATCGATCTTCCTCTTTCTTAAACCTCTTGATTTCCAGTTTGCTTGATTTTCATAAAGGTCTCATTAGATCAAATCACTATCATGATCATTGGTAATAACCCTAAGATCGCAAACCCAAAAGGAATCTTGAGAATAGTAGAGTCATGTAGGGCACTAATTGAGAAAACTTAGCCCGGCTTGCCCTAGTATAGTTCTGTGGTCATAAGTTTTTCCTCATTATTGCCCTCATGACTCTTCTTAGTCTCAGATCCTTTTTGGTGTTTGCTATCTTAGGGTATTACCAATGATTCAATGAGTGATTTATCTAATGATGGAGACATTCTAGAAAATCAAGCTAACTGAAATCAAGAGGTTTAAGGAAAATGAAGATCGATTTGTCTTTGCTCACATTATAGTTGGTATTCAAGACCGGTCATTATGATTGTTCCGTACTTACTCATAAATTGTGAATACAACATATATTATTTAAGAGAAGTCAAGAGAGATGTAAATGTGAATGATCGATCTAGGACACTACATACTGAATCTACTCTAAATTATCATGCCAATGAGTTGCTATATACGCTAACAGACTATAGCAATGAGCTCTCGGAGTATGCTGGTCACACAGACTATTTATTAGTATGAACTTTGCAAAGAAAAGAGAGTTACAATTAGCTCTCAGTGGGCAAGTGAAAGTTGTTAGTCCTTAGTGGGCTTGTGGAAACTGTTTGCCCTACATAGGCGAGTGGGAGACATTGGTGTATATTAAATACCATGTGCGCCCATGTGGAAAATGCGCCCATGTGGAAAATACACCCACCCATGGATAACTCTCAAGGCAATTATATATTTTGAAAAAAAAAATCACATTTCTTGGAATGTGGGTGGAATCTTTTTTTCTCTCTCCGAACGAACGTTAGTTATTATCTACGATGTTTTTTCTCTCGACGACGCTCTCTATACCCTCCCAAGACTCTCTCGACAACGCTCTTTCATTGAAGCGTTCCCGATGCAAAGTTGACTCTTAGTCCATGGAAATTAAAGTATGCTCTGATTCTGTGACGTATCTTCGATCAATGTATCAATTATCTTGGGCATGTTTTTCCGCAAAAATTCTTTAGGAATTACTTTTTCCCATCAGGTTGCTAGCAAAGATAAAGGCTTAGCATCTCAACTATGGCATTGGCATGTGGGGCACCCTTCAAATCTGGTGTGTTTTTTTTTTTGTATCGAAGGTGTCCGGGCCAGCGTCCGTACGGATCACGCACCTCGACTAATCCTCCGGGAGGGCTAACGCAGCATCTCACCTCCACGACTCTCTGCTTAAATCACCGGCACCCAGCGAGGTTCGAACCCAGGACCTCTCGTGAAAGGACCAGAGCGCAAACCAGCTAGGCCACCGATGGGTGGGTAGCTTCAAATCTGGTGTTACAGTCCATTAATTCTACTTTTTCTCTAGATTCAAGCTCTTGTGAAAATTGTCATTTTGCTAAACAATATTTTTTTTCTTATAGGAAAAACAACACGTCTGAACTATTTGAATTAATTCATTCTGGTGTTTGGGGTAATGCATCAATTAAATCTCTAGATGATTTTAAGTACTTTATTGTGTTCATAGACGATAAATCTTGAACTACTTGGTTGTATTTGCTTACTTTTAAAAGCAAAGTCCATGGAATTTACTCGAATGATTCATATTCAGTATGGTGATCGGACTAAAATCTTGCCTACAATAATGGAATTGAATACACCAATCACCCCTTTGAGTCTTTTCTCAATATTCTACGTATTGTACACCAGACTCCATGTGTTAAAACTCCCCAAAAAAATGGGTTGCAAAGAAGAAAAACAACCATCTCTCTGAGGTGACACAATCCCTTTTGTCTTGTGCAAACTTACCTCCACAATTTTGGTTGAATTTTGTTCCAAAAAGTTGCTATTTAATTAATCGTCTTCCTAGTAAGGTGTTGTAATACAAATCTCCTATGGAAGTACTCATTGGTTGGTCGATTGTTCTCCCTCATCTTCATGTATCGGGTCAAGTGTGCTGCGTTTACACTTCATGGAGGAGTAAATTAGATCCTCATGCTTACAAATGCTTTTTTTTTTGGGGGGGGGGGGGGGGGGGATATTCTAGTGTTATAAATGGTTATAAATGTTTCAATCATCTCACCAAAAAACGCTTATTTCTCGGGATGTTATGTTTCATGAAACTCGCATGTATTTTCCTTCCAAGGATCAAATTCAGGGGGAGAATAGCAATGAGAGAAATCAGCACTAGAGAGAGATGATGGTGAGAAGAAGAGTGATTAGCAAGCGCAAAAATGGGAAAGAATGCCTGATTTTTTATTATCAGTTTTTCTTATTTCATGTATCATATCTGGGTCTAACACACCCTCTAGATAAGATTTTTTCATCCGGACTATATCTTGGGCTATATCAAGTCATCGAATTCTGCTTCACTGCAAACTCCGAATACAATAAAAGTTATTCCATTCGAAATTTTATCTGGCCTACCAAATGCAGCCTTTGAGATTTCTTGTGCTTTGAAGCTAGTCTTTTAGTACTCCCATGATAGGAGTTAATGAAATGCAAGGACTTTCTCATATTCATATCAACTATCTAGTTTGAGAAAATAAATTGCAAAAAAAATTCTCAATTTTATTTTCTTTTACTGTCAAAATATCATGATATCTTTATGTCATTGTGCTGCATCAATAGATTCTCAATAGGGCACAATTCAAAATTTGTTCTTGAATATTTTATAAAAACCTCCCACAAAGTAAGTTGAGTTAACCTCGGCAATCGGCACTAGTTGTATCGCACAAGCCCGTTCAGGACATTAACCAAAAAAAAATAAACAAAAAATGCCTAGATCACGACTATGTATAAAAAGGATCGGGCTTTGGTGGATTGATTTGGATCTACAATCTTGACAAGCCGGAAGGAATAGACATGAATTAGTTTAAGGTAGCCCAAATGATTGATGGGCTTATCGAGCCTGCACACAATTTTGCCGAGGATTACGCCTTCCTCCATTTCTGAACGATGGACGTTTCATCTAACCATGTCAAGCTAACCATGGTCCATCGTAGAACTTTATTTTGATACACGTTCTTTCAAATAATACTAAGCTTTCAACATTTTCAAGACTAACTTTCACCTCAAAACCCATTGAGAATGGTTGCCAAACACCTCAAATTTTCTCCAAGGGGCTTTTAGGCCTCAAGAGGCTTTCAAAATGCTAAATCAAACGCACCCTAATAAGTGATAGATTACATAGTCGACACCCATAGTTCGAATTGGGTTACCAAATACCCACCTTCCAAGAAATAAACACGTCTATACAAATTGGTAGAGAAATAAGAGAAGTTCATCATTGTATTAGTCAAAGTTCAAAAATCCTTAAGCCACCTTGGTTTGGGTTCACTATTACTTTAGCCTCTAGGGCGAACCGTTATTAATGTCTACACTAAGGTAGCGTGCTGAGCGGAACGATGACTTAAAAATAAACAAAACTTCATCATGGTCATGAGATCTCGTCCCCCTTGACAAGACTACTCAAAATTTTATATCGAGGGTGGGCATGATAATTATTCTATTTCTCTGTTTCTCTTTTTGGAATGGTTTGGAACAAAAATTCATTTAATAAAGCAATTTTATTTTTATATTTCTGGAACAAATTTTTAGTCCAAAAATTAGTTTAGAATAGAAGTAAGAATTCTTCTTATTATGCACTCCCTCTCTCTTACATTTAATCCCCCGCATCCCTCTCATCGGCCTCTAGTCGCCAACCTCTCTCTTATGTTTGATCTCCCGCATCCCTCTCTCTTACATTAGCTCCACACCAATTTATGCACTATTGGCCTAACCCCGCCTTTCGAATCCTCCATAATCATCCAAAAAAGACCTCGAAAAATCCTAATTCACCCTATCTAGGCTAGTGCTTGCCCTGCATGAAGCTCACTAGAGGCGTCGTGGCACTAGCCTCTTGCGTAGGGTGTTGAATTATGTCTTGATTTCGAAACCCGATATTTATTGGAGTCTTGTAGAACGACGGCAATTTTGTACATATGCCAATTGACTAAGATGAAGATGCTATTTTCTCTTATTGTTGAGGATAGCCGATTTTGGCTTTTACGCACGAGAAAAAAAAAAAAGTACGGTGGGGGCCCAAGAAAGAAATAGAAAGAGGAAGAGGTGCCCACATATCTTCTATCTTTGTGTTTGTCTCGTAGGCCCATGAGTTAAAGAAAGAATAAAAATAATAGAAAGGGATTTGCTTTTGGTTCTTTCCTGGGATAACCTGCAGAAAGAGGACAAAAGGAAAGGAGAGGACTTTTATGTGGTTGTGTACATTTTCAGCCGAGAGAGTGCCACACAAGAAGAGGAGGACACCGCATAGTAAAGAAGTCATCATACGAAGAACAGAAAATAGAGAACAGGCAAGACGTTCTAGTTTTGGCCATATGCGAGCTATTTTCTTTGGGATGAACATTCTTTGATTTGTGCAGTAAGTTTTATTATATCCAATTGAGTTATTTTATTTATAAATACTTTACATTTGAGTATAATCTAGGTTTGAAAAATATCAGTGATTGAGTGATTGTAATTCCGATTATAGTTGATTTTCTTGCTACCTCTCACCGTAGATGTAAGTATCGACATTTGGATCGAATCACGTAAAATCTCTGGTGTTCTTTTATAATTCCTCGTTATTTTTCTAAGCTTTCGCATTGACTTAATTTGCAAGATCCCGTTATTCCGCGTTAATATTACAACAATTGGTATCGGAGCTTGGAATTAAATTTCTGGATTGTGATCTGGAGCTATTGCTAGTCCGATTATTATTTGGATATTCTATTATTGCAATTCTATTTGAAGTGAAAGCAAAAATTGAGAAGTTTAATGGGAGAAATGACTTTGGATTATATAGCCTCAAAATAGAGACGTTATTAACAACTCATTGTTTGGCAGAAGCATTGGAAGGCAAGGCTAAGTTGCCCAAAATAACGAAGGTGCTGAAAAGGATGTGTTAATGAGGAAAACTAGGAGTTCAATCATGTTTAATTTATTAGACGAAGTGTTAATAGAAGTAAGCAAGGAGAAGGATACTATAACGTTGTGGGGAAAACTCTAGGTGCTCTACGTAATGAAGGGTTTGAACAATCATTAGACAGAACCCATCTAAATGAGTTTAAAAAACTTATGATGGATTTAAAGAACATTGGTAAGACACTTGATGATGAAGAGCAAGGCATTATGTTGTTGGCTTTTTTATCAGAGTCGTGAAAGCATTTTACTAATTCACTGTTACGGAGGCGTACTATAATTACCTCAGAAGAGGTAAAATCTATTTTATTCTCTAAAGAGTGACAAAGAAAGTTGCGAAATGACAGTTTGGCGTTGGATATTGTCATGAACTAGTGATTTGAGGTAGGGAGCAACATTAGGGTCCAGTAGCAATAGAGATAAAAGCGGGTCTAAATCATGCCATAAAAAGTTTAAGGGACACGTGAACTGCTTTGAATGTCACTAGGTGGGCCACATTAGGAGAAATTGTCTTAAGCCAAGAAATAGAAGTGACAAGCAAAAGGCCATAAGCAGTATGGCAAACATTGCTAAGGAGAGTACTAGTGATGTAGAGGTTGTTTTGTGTGACTACAAATTCGTCAAGAGATGAATGGACGCGAGATTTGCAGTGTTCTTATCATATGACGCCTCACAGGAACTGATTCATTACTTACCAAATTACATATGGTGGTAGAGTTTTGATGGGAAATAATGTAGCCTACAAGGTTGTGGGGATATGCATGATGGTGTGGTGCGCATATTAATAAACGTGAGGCATGAATCGGAGTTCAATAAGAACGTTATTTCTCTTGGGACACTCGATGATATCGGGTATAAATACATCACTGAAGGTGGAGTACTTAAGATCTTTCGAGGTGTTCTAATAGTGATAAAAGGGAAGAAAGTGAGTTCTCTCTATCATCTATTAAGAAAGACCGTGACAAGAGTTACTGCAGTTTCATCAGGTGAGTCAGATTCTGATTTAACTTAGTAATAGCATATTCATTTGGGGCACATGAGTGAGGCAGGTATGATGATATTGAGTGATAGGGGATTGTTAAAGGGTCATAAAATAAGTAAGTTAGACTTATACGAGCATTGCATTTTGGAAAGCAACGCCAGATTAAGTTTACTACAGGTATTCATTTGACCAAGCAACCCATTGAGTACATTCATTCAGACGTCTATGGCCCATCTCCGGTTCTTTTGAAAGGAGGTGCCGATATATATTGACATTTATTGACGACTATTCCAGGAAGATATAGGTATACTTTTGAAGTACAAATCCCATGTGTTTGATCAGTTCAAAAAATTTAAGGCATTGATTGAGAAGTAGTCAGATAAACAGATCAAGTGTCTAAGAACTGCCAACGATATAGAGTTTTGTACTAAACATTTTGCCAAGTTCTGCAAGAGAGAATGGATTGTGAGATACCACACAGTACGTGAGACATCATAGTAGAATGTCGTGGCAAAACAGAATAACATAACTTTACTTGAATGGGCTTGGAGTATGATTTTACATGCTGGAATAGGCAAGAAATTTTGGGCCGAAGCAGTCAATATGACATGTCACCTGATTAATCGATCTCTAACATCTGCTATCGAGTAGAAGATTCTAGATGAAGTATGGTCGGGAAAACCTGCTGACTATTCTAGATTATGAGTACTCGGATGTCCTGTGTATGCTAATGCAAGTGATGGGAAGCTTGAGTCGAGGTCGAAGAAGTACAGATTTCTGGGATATGTACATATGGTGAAAGGCTACCAGCTTTGGTGCATTGATCCCAGATCACCCGATTTTCTAATAAGTAGAGATGTGATCTTTGACGATACTGCAATACTTTGACAAAAGAGTCCTGAGATACTACTAACAGAGCAAACAGATCATGGTGTAATTAGTGAGGTGGAGCTTCAGGTGGAGACGCTAGACCTCAGAGATAACAGAGGTTAAGACTGTAAATGAGGTCGTAGTTCCTAAAGTCGACAATACTGAACAATCAAACACAGCCTTAGCATAGTATAGCCACAAACAAATAGAGAAGGCAAATTAACTCACTAGTACATTATGCTTATACAGAAGAAATATATTAAGAAGATTGTTACACGTTTTAATATGCAGTCAATGAAATTTGTGAGTACACCATTAGCGAAGCATTTTAAACTTTCAATTAAGTTATCACTGTAGATTAAGGAGAAGGAGGAGTATATGTCTCATATTCCTTATTTCAGTGCAGTGGATAGTATTATGTATGCTATGGTATGCATTAGGCTTGACATTTCACAAGCTATGAGCGTAGTCAGTCGTTATATGAAGTATCCCGGTAAAATTCATTGGGAATATGTGAAATGGATTCTCATATATTTAAAGGGGACAGCAGACATTGGTATAGTATATCAGAGGGACAGTGATGGATGTGAAACCAGTGATTTTGTGGATTTTGATCATACGAGTCACTTGGATGAATGCAAGTCTTTAGCAGGGTACGTGTTTACGCTTGCAAGTGATGCAGTTAGTTGGAAGACATCCTTACATGATCATGTTGCCTTGTCGTTGACTAAGACAGAGTACATGATATTGAACTTTATAGCGAAAGAGCCGATATGGTTATAGGGTTTGCTCTTGGATTTTGGGTTAGAACAGAAAAATGTTAATATACACTGTGACAACCAAGATGTGATTTATCTAGCGTATAATCCGATTTACCACAAGTGGACAAAGTACATCTACCTCAGGTACCACTTCATCCAAGATGTCTTAACAAAGGATAAGGTTATTGTAAAAAAAAAAAAAATTGCGACAGCAGAGAACTCGACGGACATGATAACTAAGCCTATTTCTTTAGCGAAGCTTAAGCTCTGCTTGAGCACTATTGGTATCTGTAGAAAGTGAGCGCCCTTCGTGGTAATTGAGAGAGTTAGCATGGATGATGAGTACCATTGATTTGGTTTCAAATATCAAAGTCAAGGTGAAGAATTGTTGAATTATGTATCGATTTCAAAATCGGGTATTTATTGGAGTCTCGCGAAACGGTGGCGATTTCGTACATACGCCAACCGACCCAGATGAGACTCTATTTTCTCTTATTGCCGAGGACTGTCAGTTTTGACTTTTACGCAACAGAAAAAGAAAGTAATGTGGGGCCCAAGAAAGAAACAGGAAGAGGTGCACATGTATATTCTTTTTTTGAGTTTATCTTGTAGGGCCATGAATTAAAGAAAGAACAAAAATAATAGAAAAGGATTTGCTTTTGGCTGTTTTCCTAGGATAACCCGCAGAAAGACGACAAAAGGAAAAGATTTTGTGGTTTTATGTGTGCGTTTTCAGCCGAGACAGCGCCGCATAGTAAAGAAGTCGTCGTACGAAGAACATAAACCGGAGATGAGGCGATACCTTCTGGTTTGGGCCGTACGTGAGCTATTTTCTTGGGTGCGAAGATTCTTTGATTTGTGTGGTGAATTTTATTATATCCAATTGATTTTTTTTATTTATAAACACTTTGAATTTGGGTATCATTTAGGTATGAAAAACACAAACGATTATAACTCCAATTTTCCAATTATAGTGCATTGTTCTTGCTAGCTCTCTCATGAACGTAGATATTCACATTCGAACCAAATCACGTAATCTTTGGTGTGCTTTTATCGTTCCTCGTTATTTTTTGGACTTTTGTATTGAATTAATTTGCAAGATTCTATTATTCTGCGTTAATATTACAACACAAGGCAATCCTATTCTTCACCTGGGCACTTGGGTTCCATCCTCCGGGCACGCCCCCCTTCTCTTCCGGATTCCATCATTTTGAAAACGGGTCAAATTCGAGACATACCTCCCCAGCTTTCCACTCATTTACAAGCAAGAACACCGGAAGGGGGAATGCACGAGAGCAGCACAAAAAGCAAATGACTGTCGATCACAATTCTTGACTCAGCTTCGATTTCTTCGCGTCCATATACTCGTCCACAAAGTCCAGGGCACAGGCACCAAGTTTTGAATTCGAAAATGGACAAAAAGAGAGAGAGAAAAGAAAAGGTGAAGAAGAAAACAAAAAGCTTATATCACATACAAATGAATAATCAACCTCTATATGGAATTACCCATCTTATAATAACATTTACAGGGCAAGGGAGAGGGAGAGAGAGGGAGAGAGAAAGAGAGAGAGACGAAGAAGAAGAAGAAGAGGTGTGTGGTGGGTTTTGGGGATTATGTATCGGTGGATGTGGTCCAAGATGCATCATCAACCACCGCAGAACTTCTGTGTCTTCCCTTTCATCATGTGAGCTTTCCCATGTAGAGTCAAGAGCAACTCCCACACACCGCCGTTGGAAAATCCAAAGAGCTCAAAAATCCAACCGTAGGCCCTTTTGTTCTCTTCTTCCTTCCTTCCTTCCTTTCTATGTCCAGCACGTGAATGTGGAATCAACTCGCCACCCACAGATCCTGAGGCTGAGGATGATAATCAGAGAGAGAGAGAGAGAGAGAGAGAGAGAGAGATCTTCTTCAAAATGGTCCTTGAATGAATTCCTTTCTCTTCTAGGGTTTATAGCAAAGTGTGGTGTTGAACTCGGATGGGCATGCCTCTAGGTAAGTCGACAAATGGGAAGGCGAAAGCCTCGTCAGGCTCAGCTAGCTGCCAGCTGAAGTTGAGGACCAAATGTTGGATGAAGACCGCCATCTCGAGCTTAGCCAGCTTGGATACCGCGCAGAGCCGTGGTCCTCCACTGAACGACATGAAATAGTTAGCGCTCGAGCATGTCGAAGATGACGGAGTGGAAGATGAGGAATCTTGCGACGACTGTCCTCGAGGGTTAGAAGTAGATTTGTTCTGCATAATCAAGCCAAAATAGATTCACAATGAAATACGTCATAAACTAGAAGAATGTCTAGATCTTTAGCCTTAATAACCTAGGAAGCCCTAGCCTTAACACATAACATGAGGAGTTTATAAGGAAAATAGCTGCAGACTTCCTTAAAACGGACAAGAGAAAGAGCATAACAAGAATTATTCATTAGGGCATGACACATAAGAAGCCTAAAAGCTATCAAGCAAGAACGAGGTTGTTACAACAGGAACATCACATTAAGAATCATGATCTAGTTGTCACGCTCACCGAGTCGAGACGTGTTGAACCGTGTTGATTCCAATCATGTCATGATCTAGTTGTTCTTCTCTAGGACGGATTTCTTCGAACTAGTCTTTCATGGTAATGGTGTTGTAGCTCATAACACCTCTGACAGATGATATTAGGCAGCCCTAAGAGATTGATTACTATCTATCAATTTATCAATCTCCCAAAGCGGAAAGAAAACGAAAAGATCTAATCGCCGATCTTTGTTCAAAAAATAAAAAAAACACGAGAAAGTTTATAGTCGGTTAGCGAGAGATCTCAAAGAGCTTTAGAAATTTGAAATTACCGTCCATCTAAATCAACCGTCGGCACGACGAAACTTCACCATTTTTTTTTACCGTAGAAAAACCTCACCATTTGAGCAAAATAGAACTTGCTACAATAATTGACGGCTATTGATTGATTTGAGTAAGACGAGGAAGGCCTTGGCATTCCAGACAAAAACCCTAGAAATTTCTCCATATGTAAACGGCCGTCACGTAAGACTTTCTTGAACGACCTTTTTTCCAAGGCACGAATGGAATTTTTGCTTTCTTTTGGGCCAGCTAGCGAGGTGGGCCCACCACAGAAAGATGGAAAGAGGGGATGAGGGGGGAGAAGAAAAAGCAGTGAGGCGCACGTGCACGTGTGAGGCCCACGACCCACACGGGCTTCACTATCTGTCCGACCCCATCGAATATCTCAGCCGCAAAACTGGTTTTAGCCTATTGTGGCCATCATTTGAAGAGCAACATTAGCTACACACCAATTTAATCTATGCACTGTTGGCCAACGCCGCCTTCCGAGATCCTCCATAATCATCAAACAAAAGACCCCGAAAAATCCAAAATCCTAATCCAACCCGTCTAGGCTAGTGCCCGCCCTGCGCAAAGCTCGCTATGAGGCATCGGGCCACTGGCCTCTTGCCCAGGGCAATCCTATTCTTCACCTGGGCACCGGGGTTCCATCCTCCGGCATGCCCCCCTTCTGTCCCGGATTCCATCATTCTGAAATCGGGGTCAAATTCGAGACATACCTCCCCAGCTTTCCACTCATTTGCACGCAAGAACACAGTAAGGGGAATGCACAAGAGCAGCACAAAAAGCAAATGACTGTCAATCACAATTCTTTACTCAGCATCGATTTCATTGCGTCCATTTACTGGTCCACAAAGGCCAGGGCACAGGCACCAAGTTTTGAATTCGAGAGAGAGAGAGAGAGAGAGAGAGAGAGAAAAAAGGTGGTGGTGGAAAACAGAAAGCTCATATCACATACAAATGAATAATCAACCTCTACATGGAGTTTACCCATCTTATAATAACATTACAGAGCAATGGAGAGGAAGAGAGAGAAAGAGAGAGAAGAAGAGAAGAAGTGCGGTGGGTTTTGGGGAAAAGGTCGTTCAAGAAAGTCTTACGTGACGGCCGTTTACATATGGAGAAATTTCTAGGGTTTTGTCTGGAATGCCAAGGCCTTCCTCGTCTTACTCAAATCAATCAATAGCCGTCAATTATTGTAGCAAGTTCTATTTTGCTCAAATGGTGAGGTTTTTCTACGGTAAAAAAAAAATGGTGAAGTTTCGTCGTGCCGACGGTTGATTTAGGATGGACGGTAATTTCAAATTTCTAAAGCTCTTTGAGATCTCTCGCTAACCGACTATAAACTTTCTCGTGTTTTTTTTATTTTTTGAACAAAGATCGGCGATTAGATCTTTTCGTTTTCTTTTCCGCTTTGGAGATTGATAAATTGATAGATAGTAATCAATCTCTTAGGGCTGCCTAATATCATCTGTCAGAGGTGTTATGAGCTACAACACCATACCATGAAAGACTAGTTCGAAGAAATCCGTCCTAGAGAAGAAACAACTAGATCATGACATGATTGGAATCAACACGGTTCAACACGTCTCGACTCGGTGGTGAGCGTGACAACTAGATCATGATTCTTAATGTGATGTTCCTGTTGTAACAACCTCGTTCTTGCTTGATAGCTTTAGGCTTCTATGTGTCATGCCCTAATGAATAATTCTTGTTATGCTCTTTCTCTTGTCCGTTTTAAGGAAGTCTGCAGCTATTTTCCTTATAAACCCTCATGTTATGTGTTAAGGCTAGGGCTTCCTAGGTTATTAAGGCTAAAGATCTAGACATTCTTCTAGTTTATGACGTTTATTTCATTGTGAATCTATTTTGGCTGATTATGCAGAACAAAATCTACTTCTAACCCTCGAGGACAGTCGTCGCAAGATTCCTCATCTTCCACTCCGTCATCTTCGACATGCTCGAGCGCTAACTATTTCATGTCGTTCAGTGGAGGACCACGGCTCTGCGCGGTATCCAAGCTGGCTAAGCTCGAGATGGCGGTCTTCATCCAACATTTGGTCCTCAACTTCAGCTGGCAGCTAGCTGAGCCTGACGAGGCTTTCGCCTTCCCATTTGTCGACTTACCTAGAGAGCATGCCCATCCGAGTTCAACACCACACTTTGCTATAAACCCTAGAAGAGAAAGGAATTCATTCAAGGACCATTTTGAAGAAGATCTCTCTCTCTCTCTCTCTCCTCTCTCTCTCTCTGATTTTAGCATCCTCTAGCCTCAGGATATGTGTGCGGTGGCGAGTTGATTCCACATTCACGTGATGGACATAGAAAGAAGGAAGGAAGGAAGAAGAGAACAAAAAGGGCCTACGGTTGGATTTGAGCTCTTTGGATTTTCCAACGCGGCACTTGTGTGGGAGTTGCTCTTGACTCTACATGGGAAAGCTCACATGATGAAAGGGAAGACACAGAAGTTCTGCGGTGGTTGATGATGCATCTTGGACCACACATCCACCGATACATAATCCCCAAAACCCACCACACACCTCTTCTTCTTCTTCTTCGTCTCTCTCTCTTTCTCTCTCCCTCTCTCTCCCTCTCCCTTGCCCTGTAAATGTTATTATAAGATGGGTAATTCATATAGAGGTTGATTATTCATTTGTATGTGATATAAGCTTTTTGTTTTCTTCTTCACCTTTTCTTTTCTCTCTCTCTTCTTTGTCCATTTTCGAATTCAAAACCTTGGTGCCTGTGCCCTGGACTTTGTGGACGAGTATATGGACGCGAAAGAAATCGAAGCTGAGTCAAGAATTGTGATCGACAGTCATTTGCTTTTTGTGCTGCTCTCGTGCATTCCCCCTTCCGGGTTCTTGCTTGTAAATGAGTGGAAAGCTGGGGAGGTATGTCTCGAATTTGACCCGTTTTCAAAATGATGGAATCCGGAAGAGAAGGGGGGCGTGCCCGGAGGATGGAACCCAAGTGCCAAGTGAAGAATAGGATTGCCTTGTGTTGTAATATTAACGCAGAATAATAGAATCTTGCAAATTAATTCAATACAAAAGTCAAAAAATAACGAGGAACGATAAAAGCACACCAAAGATTACGTGATTTGGTTCGAATGTGAATATCTACGTTCATGAGAGAGAGCTAGCAAGAACAATGCCACTATAATTGGAAAATTGGAGTTATAATCGTTTGTGTTTTTCATACCTAAATGATACCCAAATTCAAAGTGTTTATAAATAAAAAAAATCAATTGGATATAATAAAATTCACCACACAAATCAAAGAATCTTCGCACCCAAGAAAATAGCTCACGTACGGCCAAACCAGAAGGTATCGCCTCATCTCCGGTTTATGTTCTTCGTACGACGACTTCTTTACTATGCGGCGCTGTCTCGGCTGAAAACGCACACATAAAACCACAAAATCTTTTCCTTTGTCGTCTTTCTGCGGGTTATCCTAGGAAAACAGCCACCAAAAGCAAATCCTTTTCTATTATTTTTGTTCTTTCTTTAATTCATGGCCCTACAAGATAAACTCAAAAAAAAGAATATACATGTGCACCTCCTTTCCACCTGTTTCTTTCTTGCGCCACCCACTTTACTTTTCTTTTTCTTGTTGCGTAATAAGTCAAAAACTTTGAATCAG
>JAGVVM010015312.1:0-18099 GCA_019149425.1 Psidium friedrichsthalianum | reverse complement strand
AAAATGACCATGAATAAAAGTCTCAAAATGTGAGATAGGGCTGTCCGATTCGGGCAAATTGGGCACCATCGAAAAGCATTTGACAAGTACAACCCAATTAGACACATCAATTGTACTTTAAATGGATTCTATCTTGGGTTAATGTGGATCATAATAACAGTCTGTTTTGGGCCAAAAAAAAAAAAATAAATATCAAATAATTAGAAGTTGTTGTGGATTCAACTCTTTCAAAAATTTGTGGCTTACAATATGTTTTTACTCTCATAATAGCCTGAAAATTGTTACCCCAACAAAATTCATTTAATGTACTTCAGTGTTCCAAGAAACGTAACTGATGTCAGGTTCGGAACAAAGAAGCCGATCCTCTTCAATTCGCTGACACACAACTTTGTTTGCACTCCCTTCCTGGATCACGGCTTTGTCCACGTGACAGCAGCTTTGTAGGCCCCTTCTTCCAGTGTTTGCCGGTTCCTTCATCACATCTCAGAATATCCAACTGGATGGTATTATTCAGAGTTATAAAGATAGAGCAATTCCACTTCAATTACTACTAGTACTGTCGAGAGATACGCTGAGATTATATTATTCCTTTTTCGCAGGATTTGTTTGGGCTTTTAAGGCGGATGGTGAAAGAATGACAGACGCAATCCACTAAAAAGGAGGGACGTGGAGCACCTTTTCCCCTCTTTATATGGCTTGAAAGGAAGAGAAGTGGAAACTCTGGAGGGGGTAGAGAGGGGGAGAGAGAGAGACAGATGCTTGAATTCTGTGATGGGTTGGGGAAGGGAAAGAGACCCACCGGGGGCGCAGGCTTTCGTGTCTTTTGGTTCGGAAGAAAAAGTAGCTCAAGACAACGAAGAAGGAGAGCATGGACCTCGTCAATATTAGCCGTCCCTCATTTGCATTCGCTTTTGTGGCCTAATGGATATAACTTTTTTTTACGTGGACTTCACTTCTGTGCGCTCAAAAATCGTGAATGGCGACCGTCGTCTTGATAGCATTACTGTATTTGACTGACAGACGAGTACGACCGAGAACGGCACGAGGACTCGGCCCGTGGGTCGTCACAAAGTGGCATGACCGCACCGAATCTCAAACTACGAGAGCAAGGATAGATGTCCAAGGAAAGCATGTAAATCCATTGTAGGAAAGAAAAATGACTGAAAGTAAAGGTAATAAATCTTGTGTTTTCGGCATTCGCGTATGCTCTTTCCCTGCAGATGTGCTCCTGTTATAATTCATGAGAGAGGAGAAAATATTCCAGTGGCATCAAAACATCATGTTAGCTGCGAACGTGGCGACCATTTTATTCGGTCATTTCCATTTAGGATTTGACATTTGAAAAAGTGTTCTAATTAAATAAAATATCCTCAAAAGTCCACTTGGGATCATAAATGCACAGCAGCTTTGTTAAAAGAAAATTGACGACGATAAGTGTTGCTTGAATGCAATAACCGTTGGACTGAAAGGGGCTCGTCCCATTTCTTGATGAGGCTTATGAAAGTAAATAACACATCCTGTCTGTAGTCAAATAAGTAGACAAGGGGTAAAGACAAAAGAAGAAATCACAAACTAACAGGAGACAAGATAGACTTCAATAAACTCCTTGAAGAAAATACACACGACGATTCACCCGTTACATAGCTCACCTTCATCACCATCAATTTGGGTTCTTATAGTTCAAAAAATTGACCGACTACCTAAAACGATGGCGATAGATGAGAGATGCGCGAGAGAAGATCCTACAAATGGCGCGCTTAATTAATTCCAAACTCGATAGAATTAGTAGCTTCACCCATGGTCCTGTAAGGAAGGAAGACGTCCTGCTCACGCTTTTCCAACCTGTCATCGATGACATTAGTGTTTCGTAATATTCTGCCTAGTTGATATATTCTAAACCCTGCATCATCTAAACTAAAGAAGCACCCTATGATCCCTGTGGAATATTTCTCTTTCACATTATTTTACTTGCAATTTGGTCGGATCCAATTATTTGGTCACCAAAATTGAATAATCTCCTTTATCCTTTTGGCTAGCAACAACTCACGTCTATGTTTGGCACTTAAAAATTGAGACTTGCATGGATCCGAGCGTCGATTATAATAGAAATCAAAACTTTGGATTTCCAAGTCCCGTCAATATCAGAGTTAGTATTTTATTGAGATATGAAAGAATAGAAATGGCAGATCTTCTCCATTATTAAGATGGGAAATCACGTCATATTCTCATCTACCAGATTGTAATTGAAGCATATGATGACGTGTCAGATTTGTGGTTTGTATCCTTCCCTAAAAAAAATCTTGGGTAATCATCAATTGGATTCTTCATCCGTTTTATTAGAGAATTAGGTTTCTTTTTATGTAATGAAAGTTAATGCAAATGTAGCAACATTACAGCTTTACGCTACCTCTTGTAGATGTATCGGAGAGGTATCTTTATTATCCAAGTAGTAATTTCAAGCAACGCCACGCTTGTCACGCAAGCAAAACCGACATAGGAACCAATCACACAAATTGGGTAGGTAAGAACACGTTCCAAATGGAAAAAGGAAGTTTGAGGATTGAATTTCGCGTGTCAGAAAATTAAGAGCGTACTTAATTCAGTATTTGAAATCAAGACATATTGATGACGCGTGTAACTCGGGAGGAGAAAACATAGCCAGGCTGACTTAATTGGGACAATACACATGACTATTCTGAAATTGAATTAGCAAATACTTTTATGGGTTTCAAGATGGAATAAATTATTTCTTTAGGATGTATTTGTTTCAGTGAAAATTTTACAACAAAAAAACATTTTTAATGGGTGTTATCTTCGTACAAATGGACCTCATTTACCTGGCATCTGCCATGAAACGACTGGGGAGACTTCAGATCTTCCCCGCAATTACACACCCATTCCAGAGAATTCAATTATGTCTGTTCACACCGAACCAAACAAATGTGGTAGGAAGACCAGAACCCAATAATGCTAACTGGCCGATAGTGCCATGCACTATTGTAATGTAAACTCAAATAGAATAACGAGACTTCACATTTTCCATGCGATCACCTTCACATTTCCAGAGAAATCAAATTGTCTGTTCACACCAAACGCAACAACAGTTCATTAGGTATTTAGCCCAATTGGTCAAAATTCACTCTCGATATTATTTAGAATCCCCATTTCATTTCATCACAAGCTTGAATTCCTCGATCACTTCTTGATCTCAGGAGATCTTGATAGGTCGATAGTGTGGGTTCGACTTGTTCACTAGACGTAGAATGACCGTTGGCTTTTTCCCATTAATTGGTTCATTTAGAATGAATAGTGATTATGATTCGCATCGAAGGTTGCGATCGAGCCAAGAAACTCGGAGAACTCCTATGGTAACGTCGAGGGGTCACTTATACTAGCCGCGCTTGTCATAATAAAAGTAGAATAGTCTAATGCAAGTGTAGAAGCAAAAGAAGAGCTAGCTGTCCTGTGGAGTACAGTGCCTTCACGTCAATGGCTTCCCTTTGGTCAATTTCAAACGGAATCATTCATTTTTTACTCTGTCCCATTTCCATCCCTCTGTCCCTCAACAACCAAAATAGTATCTTACAAACCTTCATATGGAGTATATGATATCAAGAGCTTTCCATGAAGCCCCTCTCTAGCTTGGTGACATAGTTCTCAAATTACTAGATAAGTATACTATTTTAAATTAGCATACTCGAACTCTAGAGACTAATTTGAATTGCAAATGCACCTCTTTAAAAGGCTTGTCTTTTACATTACCTCCTAGAAGTTGACTCATCTATGCAAACAGATTTTGGACAATCCACATTTTATTTTCCTCTATTCGTTTTACCCTTCTTTTGTTTTTTTTTTTTCCTCCTTTCATTTTCTTTCTTATGCTCCCTCGGCCCTCCTCCTCACACAACTCCACCCCGCCTCTCCTCTCTCGTCGCCACCACCAACCTTCGTCCAAGCATCACAAGCCTCCCCCACTACGGTGGCAGCAGAGGCCGAGGATCGGCCTGTAAATTGAATAATGGAAGGCAAGGCGATGCAGGCCAAAACTGAAAACTATGTCGATTCTTTGACTGGGCGAATTCATGACATTCCGAATCTCACATTGATCGGAACAACCCCTGTTAAGCGTTTCATTAATACACCTACCTCAAAGTGGTCACCATCTTGTGTGATCACTCGGAAAACTTCTATTAAAAATTTGATTCATTTGGAATGGGTCTCGTTACATGTAGTTTATGTATATCAATGATCTCTGTGCTAATTCCTATTCCCATTATTCTCTCACAACATGTTAGCTCTCCACGGAGCCGCGTTATAACATTAGATTATGTGAATCCAACTGACCTTCCATGGGATCTAGTAGGATTAGTCTCCAAGGAAGCTTCCACGAGGGGCTTAAGATTCGTAATTGCGAAAGCAACCCTTTCTGTCACACCCAAGTATGCATGCGTTGCGTGTGTATTATACACACGAATAAACCAATTGCTCTCGTGAAAACGCCAATACAAGAATTTGGCGGTTGGTGTGAGGATTTTGTGTCTGCTCTCGTCATACTGCACTCAGTACTTCCCTCCCATATGTTCTGATTTATGATCGCCTTTTCTTTGGAAAAAGGAGAAAAAAGGAGAAAAAAGAAGAAGAAAAGAATTCATCTGTATATACAACTTCTGTCAGCAAAACCCCCCAACTTGGCGATTGGCCACCCAATGTGGCGACAGGAACTATTTATACAGCTGCATATCTTCTTGTTATGTGACCGCCTATGCTCCCCCTATCTTATCTTATGGTCCCAACAGCGTAACTACTTTAATTATAAGAATGGAATACACTATGCAATATGCACAACCAAATTGAACTGCAACCTAGGGCCGGATCCTTTTTAGGGACTTGAGGGGCTCATACATAATTCACTGATGATGACCGAATCATTATAAATGACACAAGCACCACTTTTCTATCGTCATCACATTTTTTTTTTTTGAAATTCAGGCATGCCGATAGCATTTTCTAATGTAACTCGATCAAATCGAATTTGCAATATAACGGTGAAAAAATTTTATGGAATTCTTTAGGAGTTATAAAAAAAAAGAATTACAAATTTTTGATGGAGACCCAAAAACTCCAACCGTTTTAACAAGTCAGATTTATTACTAATCATAAGAAATTAAATGTTTGTCTATTGATATTGTGTCTGGGGTTAGGAATCTTTTCTGGGGGTAGTATTCACAACGTCGTTCAGTTTGTGCACCCACGTGAACGCTTCCCTCCCTCGGGTCCCCACAACAGATCCTCCGTATCCAGTCCTGGGTCCCACGGCGGAGGACGGTGAGCCCCGCTGTTCTACTTCCCACACGTGTCTCCTCATCACTTGCACGTGAATTCCACGTGTCTGTCCACGACCCACGACATTTAGACCTCCTCCTCAGTCCTCCTATAAATTCAGGTCTCCTGTATCTAATATCCTCGACAAGGACAAGAATTAGAGAGAGACAAAGACTCCGACTCTCTCTCTCTCTCTCTCTAAACTTCGATCTTCTGTTTCTCTTGGTATCTGATTGCAGAAGGAAAAGCAAGTGTAGTGGCAAATAAGAGAGAATCGTTTCTTACCTTTGCTGGGTAAGGGAGAGAATCAGTGCATGTTGCATAGCAGATCTCTTAAAACAGCTATTCGGCTTACGTTAGCAAACTCGAATCCCATCTACAAGATTTGTCTCTGATTGCCATCGTCCCCGTCGCCACCACCGCCATTGTTATCTTACTCCTCGTCTCAAAAGCCTTTCGTGATTTCGGGGTGATATTCTTCTCCAGCTTTTACTTGGAGGGAAAATCCCGAAAAATGGCTCCCAAGCTCCTTTTGGCCCTGGCGATATGCAAGCTGATCATCACTGTTGGATTGAACGTCGAGCCGACGGAGCTCCTCCAGCTCGACCTCGGCGGCGGACCACTCAGCAGGGACCGGCCGGATGTGGAGTCCGCCTCCCTCGACTTTGGCATGATGAGCCGGGTTGAGCCGCTGGCGGTGTACCACCCGAGCTCTGCGGATGATGTCGCCTGGCTCATCAGGACGGCGTACGAGTCGGGCCACGGGTTCGCCGTCTCGGCGAGGGGCCACGGGCACTCGATCAACGGGCAGGCCCAGGCTGCTGGGGGCGTGATCATAAAGATGAGCGGCGCGGGGCGGGCGGCCGAGAGCCGGCCCACCCCGCGCGTGGTTGTGGAGGAGGGGTACGTGGACGTGTGGGGCGGGGACCTCTGGATAGATGTGCTGCGGAGCACGTTGGAGGATGGGCTGGCGCCGAAGTCGTGGACGGACTACTTATATCTGTCCGTTGGGGAACGCTGTCCAACGGCGGAATCAGCGGACAAGCCTTCAACCACGGGCCTCAGATCAGCAATGTGTATGAGCTCGACGTCGTCACAGGTTACATCACCTTCTCTTCTGCACGGCCTTTTCTCGCTCCCTCTTGTTTGTTTCGGTTCCCTCTCATTTTCTTGCATCCTCTTCTCTTTGTTCTCTCTCTAGGGTTTGAACTTCGCTTCCATCGTATGTGAAGCGAAATTACTTTCCATCAACATCTTTCTTTTTTAACAATTCATGGGGTTCTTTCCTAGAAAGTCTTTTAGGGTTTAGCCTAGAGGCCCTCCATATTCTCGGGTCTCAAGATGATTGGAGGGATCTATTCAATCATCGAGCAGAAGCGAATTCTCAATTATTATGGGATTACTTTTGTTGGGGATTCGTTGTGGGAGGGGAGATATCACAAAGGGATTTCCTAACATGGGTCGACGTAACATGCTTTCATTAGTTTAATCTTCGTTGGATGTGCTATGCGACAAAAGTTGTGCTTTTTCTTGGGTGACAAAATGCCTTCTCAAGGGCATAATTCCACATGGGTTTAACCAGTCATGGGGGAATACTTTGAACAGTGATTTCTGCATTACTTTTGTTGTCGCCAACAACGTAATCATGTTCCAAATCCCATCATCAATGCTTTTATTATTTTATGTTTCTGATGTGGGAGCTTTGCTGGTGTCGCCAAATTTCTCAGGCAAAGGTGATATCGTGACCTGCTCGGAGGAAAAGAACTCGCAACTGTTCCATGCTGTTCTCGGCGGTCTAGGCCAGTTCGGAATCATCACGAGGGCTAGAATCGCTCTTGAGCCGGCTCCTCAAAGGGTATCTGTCATTTGTTTCTGTGTAGAGAAGTTGCACATGCTTAGACTAATAAAATTGTTCCTCCCCCCACAAAAAAAAAAAAAAAGGGGATCTAGAACATCGTTTTATATAACGCGCGGAACTATTCTTGAATTCCAAGAGAGAGTGAGTTGGTTATCACATAACAAGGATTATAATACGTAGGTTACTGATACGAATTCACAATCGACTTATTAAGTGATCGACAAACTTTAGCTGCTTATTTAATTAGGTGGTCTCGCCTATATAATTGTTATTAAGATATACAGTATATTCCATGATCCTGCTAATATTACTCTGCTAACAAATAATGACGCTTCCCAAAATAATAATGGGTGTATATATGTATCTAAATTTGTATTTTTGTGGAAAGAGATCTCATTTGGATTATGCGGTGGGGCAGATATTTAGGCAAATTTTCCTAGTACTTTTGTTTTTTCTGGTCGAAATTTTTCCTAGTACTTGGGTTAGTGACAAAAACCGGAAAAACGACATGAGTTAGGCAACAAAGGTGGGGTCGGTCCATACGAACTTGCTGAACCCATTCAAATGGCTGTGCTGAAGCTGGCAATGCTAGCGACATGTCGTTTTGCGTTCTTATCTGTCCTCCTTCTTTGGAAAATATATGTCCAAGTTTAATCTTATAAATTTCTCAATCACTCGCATCTCGTTAGTCATGTAAGATCTTGATCGAAAACAAGAAAATCCCAGGGGAAAAAGATATATTGACAACTCCATCACATCATGTTCGACTTAATCTATAACGACAGTAGCAAAGGGAGTCGTAGAGAATAATATTCTCAGCGTTTTGAGAGGGGTGTTTCATACTTATTCGCTGAGTTATTTGTCATGTTTGTGCAGGTGAGGTGGATTCGTGTGCTGTACTCGAATTTCTCGTCCTTTACTAGGGACCAAGAACATCTCACATCACTGCATGGAGAGCCAGCTAGCAAGAAATTCGACTATGTGGAGGGCTTTGTCATTGTGGACGAAGGCCTCATCAACAATTGGAGGTCTTCTTTCTTTTCCCCTCGCAATCCTGTCAAGATCTCCTCTCTCGACACCGACGGAGGCGTCTTGTACTGCTTGGAAGTCACCAAGAACTATGATGAATCGAATGCTGACACGGTGGACCAGGTATATAATGGTTTATCGGTGCGACGTTTTTTATTCTCTCACCGTCGATCCGAACAAGTTCCAATTACGAAGCATCCAATAGTTCATCGACTATACATGCATGCATGGTGAAATGTGTTGGTGCCTAGTAAATGGTAGGCAATACTAGGAACTCCTATAACAAAAGCTCTAACACTCCATGTTCTTATCACATGTGTAGGTCAATAAAAACCCATTTGCTATATTTCTCGAGGAATCTAAGGAACTTAAAATATTATCAACAAATCTTGGTAGAGGCCTCATCATGCACGAGTGTGAGTAATATCGGATAGGATGACTTGCTCTTGCACGATTCAGAAATCACGCCGCTTGGATAACCGATTCCGTTTAGGCGGCTCTTACTTGTTAGGCGTTGCACTCACATGTAGGACCTTGCAAATTTGAGTTTGGGAACTACGAAATTGTGACCTTATAAAGAAGAAAATAATTTTAATGTCTAACGACCGACGGACCAAAACCCTTTTTCCCACTTATTGTTGTCGGGAAGGGAAAGGAAGATAGAAAAGATTGAAAACCTGTGTGCCATGGCGATGTTCATTCCTTGTCAACTACATATCGAGTCCTAGGTCATATCATGAACAAATAATTTTGATGGATTGTCCGTTAATTGACGCTTTATAGTCTGTCGCTATCTTTGTCGTGTTCGATGACAAGCGCTGCTTTTTATGTCGTGACAAACTGTCGATTCATGGAATTTAATTGGAAAATGAAGAACCCACCGCCGACTTCGCTGGAGTACGCGACTTGAACCCTAGTTAAAAATTACTTTAGGAGCTGTTGAAAGTGGAAAATGTTGCTTCCTTGAAGTGACTTCCTCAGTCAACAGCCAGTCAACATTTTTCGTGAAATTTCGATAAAAAAAAACATTTTTCGTGAATTCTTTAGTTCAATAATTACCCATTAATTATTTTAGTGTAACCTTTCCTTGTAGTGTTATTGTCCTTCTCTCACTTGGCTCATTAATCAAGAACGTATGATTGTGATTACTCTTGAGGTGAATCGATCTAAATCCGCAATAGCTTCTATAAAGTAGAACCAAATAGGCGCAAGAAAACATGCAAGATCTTGTGTGATCTACCATTTCAGACCTGATTCCAAGATTTGAACACAACCTTTCCATTATTTTACTCTTGAAGGTAACACAGCATTTCTATACTAGCCGTCCATAGCCAACCATAGTTACCTCCCCAATCAAAACTCATTTTTAAATTATTTTACAAAAAAAGAAAAAGTTGAGTTGGAATAAGAACTCTATCCTGACAAGAAAGTAACAGCTTGGTTGCAGCCTTTCGTCCCTTTAACCGTACTTTGATCATTCTTTAATCATTCACTAGTGACAGCAACGTTTATACTATAATCTAATCAAAGTTCTCATGGTTCGTAGGAAGTGGAATATCTGTTAAAAGATCTTGATTTTATACAACAATCTGTATTCACCACACGATGTACCCTATGTGGAATTCTGGACCGGGTTCACACACAAGGCGAAGGACAGGCCCAGGAGCAAGCTGGAGAGGGCAGCGACGGGCTGAGACAGAGGGAAAGGGCAAAAAGAGGGGAAAGGGGCGGGGGGAACCCTCTCCCCTTTTTTCAGTTGGACCACTCTTTAGCTTCTTCGCTCTTCTCCGTTGACTGCTGTTTGTTGCTTTGTGTGCAAGCTGCGACCGCCCCCCGTCTTTCGGTCCTGTCCGAGGTGGGCCTGTCTCCGCCTTTCTGGCCTGGATACCTGGGTGCGGGGGCCCCCCCTGTGTTTGGGCCACCCCGCCCCCCCATTCCGCCCCCTCCGTCGGCTGCGCGCGCCTTGGGCGATCAGCTTGCCCCGTGTACCAGCTGTCGTTGGGATGCGCCGTTGCCCCCCTCCCTCGCCTAGCCGCTGGCCCGGGCCCCTCCGGCCCTCGCAGCAGTCCGCCCCCCCGGTTGGTTTACCTATCCTGGGTGCTGCTGGCTCTTTTTTTTCCCCGGGCGTTTTTTTGTGCCGCCCCCCTCCGCCTCCGCGTGTTCTGCGGGGCCGGAGTGCGCGTCCGGGCTGGCTCCTGTGCGCGGCATTATGGCCCCCCCCCCCCCCCCCTCCCCTTTTTGCTTTTTTGTCCGCGACCACGGTCGGCCTCCGCCCCCCCTTTTTTTGTTTGAGGTGTGTGTTGGCTTTTTTTTTTTTTTTCACCTTTTTCGGGGCTCTCTCCTCCTCCATATTTTTTTTGTGCTTCTTCCTCTTTTTTTTCACGGAGCCAATGGTCCCGTCCCCCGCCTATTTTTCTCCCGTTCGTTTTTTTAGATACTTGACAGCTGTATGACGAGGTGCATACTTGTTTCACCTCTCCCCTCTCTCCCCACCCCTTTTTTCATTTTTTTCTTCTTGAGACTCTTTCACTCCCCATCATTCTTCTCTACCTTTTCACCCCCCCCCCCCCCTACCCCTTTTTTTACTCTTCCTCCCGCGCTTCATAACATTCAGGCATAATGATGGTTTATTGCAGAAAAGTACTCTTTAAGCTGCTCTTTTAATCATGCACGCCAAAACATTTAGACCTGAACACTCCATACAATGAGTCTATAGAATTCAGAAATAAGATGTTTCGAATATATGAGCTCAAAATAATTCCGAACGGTTGTCGTTTCACTATAAATATAACCACAGCTAACTCTTGCAATAGTCATCAACAAAATGTCCACAAAGTATCTAAATCCAATAAGGAAGTTAACTGACAAGGTCCCAAATATTTCGATAGTGAACTACCTTTGAAATAGGGATGATGCCGCCCTCTTTATTGTAACTATACGTATGCTCTGATAAATATCTGACAGCACGCAATTTCGCTCAAGTGAGCATGGACTCTACACTCTAACTTATGAAAGAAGAGCTGAATGCATAGATCCCACTAATTCTGAAACTCTAGTAGCAAGCGAGGTCCAAGAACATGGACATTATGAATCTGTATGAAGAGAAGCATATACTGGACAAGCATATTGAAAGGAGTATACTTCTGCAGCACAGATAATCTCACTCCCGCTCTATGTCCCTTATTCTACCAATCAGCTGATGTCAGCTACGCTCGCATCCTTGCAAATTAATACAGAATCTAGGGATAGAATGTTCTTATTTTTTTTTTACTTCACTAGAATCACTGAAAGTGGAGTTGGTCACTCTACTAAACAGACATGAGGTTTGAAATGGAAATTATGAATATAAAGTGAGCCCTGAGTCCTGGGAACGAACAGATGCAGGGGGTAGGATGAGACTAGACCAACTCCTGTAACTATGAAGAAGGCTATGAAGCCATTAGCTAAAGTAGAACGTAGTAGTTATGTATGATGAGATGAAAGAGTAGAAAAATATACTTTGAAAGATCACTTGACCATTAAAATGACTCGTGATGCCTTCTGATATCGAATGCACCAATGACGATTGAACTAGTCGAGAAATGCTAGTCTGCCTAGCTAGCATTACCTCACCGTCTGGACCATTTAGAGTAAGCAGATAAGAAGAAGATGGCGTGCAATGATCTGAGAGCCTGGTTGTACCGCTGCAAATTTCACTAATCAGACAAGAAATCACTACATTGCCTTAAGGAATGGTCTTAACATGGTAATGAGACACAGAGTCTATTGTGCAAATACAGCATTTTTTTTTTTTTCAAACTGTTAGCTTGTTTCCCGATACTACCATGTAACTTGTACAAAATTCTGCAATAGGCCGGCGGCTTTCCCACAATATGGCAATGCGCTGCAGTAGTGCCGTTGAACTCTCAATAACCACCCCCTTTTAGTAAGTTTGGTCGGGCTATCATAAAGAGCTGTTTTCTGTAATTGCCTAGTAGACTATTCCGTAACTATTCCTGATGCTTTGCATCTCGAAACCACGTACGCGCACACGGCTAACTATTATTTCCTCACGATTTTTTCTTTTACATCACCTCTACCTCACCAGCACCTTTTTTCTATGCATTATTGAGAATGACATATGGCTAAAACTATCAACCCAAAATGTAGTGCTAGAAGAACTTCATTACGAGACACCCGATATGCCTCGAGCATAAGGTACCCTCTATAGTGTGACTTTGCCAATAGTTCTCACTCCAAGAATCATGACTGATCTAACAGCATCATAAGCGCGACCAAGCCTCGTAGTGAAGAATTTACATACAGTCAACAACTGCCCTCTCTTTGAAGTACTCAGTTGGACAATACATTACGATATGAAATAGAATGGAAGCCAGCATTCAACTCTTCATCCCCCCCCACATCTATTGAAATCTAAGCCGAATGTAGTTCTGATCAATAAGAACGACCCTTGCTCTCTCTTCCAGAAAAAACAGTCTGCTGTCACATTCTTTAGTGAAAACTACTGTGATAATTCATATATCCTGAAAAATATTATTGCTGACCTATGTGTAATACTTAATCACATCTAAATATCTCCCACAAATCTTTCACCGTATTCAATATGGAGGTAACCAAGTCCACAATAATATTCTCCATAGAATTCAAAAAGCCTGACCCACTCAAGTATGTAAGCTGCATCGATCAATTCATCCCAAAGTAGTATCATTAGATTGGTTTAGGTCCAGTCAAATGTATATGTGATTTTATCACCCGGTCAAACGAACCTTCACATCTTTTCCCATTATTAGAAAGTTCAAGGTAATACCATCAAGTTTCCTCTATCTTGTATGTTTGAATTCCGAGGTAGCACTGAAGAGGAAAGTAACTGCGGTATTGGTGAGGCGTCATGTTTATTTTTCTCAGTGGCTCTTTGGACCCATTGTAATTCGAGATAGACTGAAAATCAGCCCAAAAACTAGTACTAAAGCCAGCCCAAAAAACAGGCACCAAATTAACAAAAAACAGCTAGCCATGTTCAATCCCAGCAGCCAAGGTCCCCCCCCCTTAGAGTCCACCACAAAAAACATTAATTTTCCGCCCTACTAGATCATCCCCGAAAACAGCCAAGATCAGTATCCCGAAGTTGCTTATCATCCAATATCAGCCAATGTATATAGCACTTGACTCAACGCGTCATCCGTGAAAGCAGTCGCCTGCAGACTCTCAATCATGCCACAGCTCGGGTAGTACTAACAACAACAGCCATAATAGATCGAGGACATATCATGGTTGAGGAGCGTGATTATGAGAGACCCGGATGGTAAGCTGAGAAGGGCGGTCGCCTGGTCCTGAGAGCGCACGTCCAATCGGCGCTCGGTGGAAAAGGTAGTCGCGGGCTAGGCCGACTAGGAGATGAGCCCTTCGCCGGCACGGCGAGACCATCGGATCTTGCTTCGCCTAGGCCTAGGCGGGACCCTCGGGAATAGAGGTTTCCTAACAAGGTGAGGTAGGACGGCGGTAGTGTCGGCTGGTGTCGAGATTCGACGTGCCGGACTGACTGGTGGTGCACACAGTTGTTCTTTTTTTTGTAACCGAGCTGAGGGTTAGGTTAATCACAAGAATGAAGCTCTGATACCATGTAAAATAATGAGCATTGCTTAATTTATTTGATAAAACCTCAGGAAGTATATATACATAATAAATCAAAAAGCACCATTCTTAACCGTACTCTAATAACCTCAGAGCTATATTTACTAACATAATAATCCAAAAGATCCATTCTAACACCTTACGTCTGAACAGTTTCTAAGTTTAGAAGAAGTCCTGCGCTTCCATTTTTTAGCTATAATTTGAGTAGGAGGAGAAATTAAATTTGCGATTTGGATGGCGTCATTAATTGATTTTCATTGGGTAAATATCTCTATTTTTTTTTTATCAATTTTGAGATATGTATGTTCCGTTCCGGGAATTCCCTTGTTGGCAAATCATATCATTCGCCACTTGTAGCGGGCTAATCCAATAGCGAGATGTTACTTTTTGTTTTTTTTTTTTTTTTTTTCTTGTTAGGGTATTGACCACTTTTCTGGGATGAATAGCTTTTTTGTCAGCTGTACGTGGATATCTTACTGGCCCACAGTTTTGTGAAACTGGCCTTTTTTTTGGGACTTATGAGAGATGGAAAGCCGAGAAAGGAGAGTAGCCACTTATTAAACTGTTATTTAATGCTCCAAATAATTTCCAAGAAGACTTAATCCATGCGGATGTGAATTGTCTATCAAGGTAGCCCCTCTCCCGACCATATATGAAATGTTCGAATCATTGGGAGTAAGCCTCGTGGAACTCTTTTTCTTTTATACGGGGCACACAAATGGCCAGAGAATCAACAGAAATCAAGAGCCTTCAAGATTTCTTAGACTCGGGTTGTCTTATGTAACTTGGAAGAAGGCTTCTAGCATGCCTAGAAAAGGAAGGATTTCCTGCAGCAGCCCACAATGATGATGGAAGCAGTCTTAACGCCTGAGAGAGATGGCCATATGATCCAATATCAAAAATGGAAAATGGGGGAAAAGTATTTAAAAAAAAAAAAGGATGATTGCTGGGGAGCCAGTAAATAGGATAACACACTAACGAAACACGAAAAAACCAAACCTAGCCATCAAATAAGTAGCGGATGTGATACTTGAAGAGGAGTCACGATGGAATGACAGCAGCTGATTGCATGATCTGTTTTGACCATAAGACCATCAACGAAATACTCATATCTTTGGGGATCGCTAGGAATTCGGAAGATGATGCGTGCATGGCTAGGCTCAAACTTCACGTAAAGAGCGCCTTTTTATGACAGAAATAGAGAGGAAAGATGCCAAAACAAATCTTAGGAACAAGCTTCTGCATCCTACCAAACACTTAAATCGCTAAGGACAATGATCTAGCTCTCACTTGACTCACCCCTAAAATCAAAATATTTACTCCTATGGTAGAGCGACTGTCAGAATGCTCTAAAGCCTACAAAAGAAAACTTACAATAAGAGGCGTCTTACTGTGACCCCATTTGTAGCCTTAGACTATCAACTTGGACTCGAATCGGTAGAGACATATCTTCACCTTTAGCCCCATGGACGATTTGGAGATATAGACGAGACCCAGCCCTGTAAAAATAGATGGCTGTATCAACTCACGGTCAGCCAGATTTTGTACTGCACAAACTCAGTAATTTCAGAGCTGTTAGCATATGTTCTTTGGCTAAATATGGAAAGCGAGATAGCACTCTCACCTTTCACTCTGAGCCGATTAAGCCTAATCCAGAGCAAACTAGTATCAGCTGGCCCATTGAGCAGGAAAATTGCTCGCTGGATCCCTGTCAAGAAGAATAACGAAGTCAGTGAATTGACAAGTTTCCAGCCTTCAACAATGGACTTGATCCACCCAGCACAGGGCTTTCTGAAAATGGAAATGAAATTCAAATAAAGTCGACAGGCGCTGACCTGGAAGACAACCCCGTGAAGGTGCGGTGCGAGGTCGTGGGTGGCACGTTGTCTGCCCGAAATATGTTCCGGGAGACCCATTTCCAGGCGATTACGGCGGGTGTAGGCGGCACAGACTACGGTTGCCAGCCCCCCCTCCCCTTTTCTCGCCCAGATCACTTTTGATATGATACTCTCAACGCGACGCCCAAATTCAGTTGAGAAGTGGAAAGGCTTATTAGCGAAGCCCGTTGCTATTCTTCATAGCAGATTGAAGGCCCATATAAATAGGGGAGTCCAGGAAAAAATATAGGCGATTGGGTTGCTCAAAGGCCCAAGTAACTGTAAATTTATGTAACCTATTCTAACCGCACATAGTGAGGAACCGATCGGTTCTGTGTAGATTCCACATGTATGGGGAGGGATTGCCAAGATCTTCAAAAAGTAGTAACCATTATAACTGAGTAATGGTTTCCAAATTTCAAGGTAGATGGAACCTTGTAATTGACAACTGGGAGCCAAATCTTTTATATTTAATCTTAGATCATATGCTCTTCTGCATCTATCCTGTGATATTTCAAGTAGTGTCTGAAAATGAGTATCGTTAATCCAGCACTACTTTACATTAGACTTTTTAGCTTTATTATTATTTCATATTTTTCGGTCTGTGTGGTGTTTCTATTGCGATCTAAATATATAGTTTTGTCTGGTTAGTGCGATTTTAACAACAAATAGTAGTCATTAAATGTGAATTATTCACGCTCAATCCGTTAACTCAAGTAATTACAGGTGGAACCTGAACGGAACTGAAACCGACCTTTGAAACATGTAAACAGGATAGTTTAGGTTTTAAGGTATGTAAGGTGTAAGTGTCAAGTTCAAAAAATGAAGGTAACCTATATAGTCAAGGAGAGGTTTCAAGTGGATATGTGAACATGTTTGGAATGCTGGAATTCGAGCACCTATATATCATCTACCGACAAAAGGATTTGGTGTTGTTTTAAGAAGATCGAGGGAAATCTAACTGGTACGATGAATACAATTAAATCACATTTTGCTTTTATAATCCAAGTTCATTCGCGATTGTTATAGGAATCGTTTCGAAGCGAAGATATAGAAAGGCTATGTGGTCACATTAAGCTCACAACCAGAGTATCCGCATTTATTTACGTGGGATTTATGCACTGATCCCGATATACACTGATGGAATTTTGTGGTTAGCTTTTTTTTCTGATTCTCTATTGAAGCTTTCATTGGCAACCCTTTTTAAAGAGAGACATTGCATAGATCTTTCTTCTACTAAGACTTTTTACGGAACGCTTATTGGGTCATGGAAATGTCTCATGAATGTTTCAGTTTTATATGTGATACCAGGCTTGCATGAATATTCAAATCAACGTGTGCACTATCATGATATGATGTTCGTGTTAAATGAGTTCTTTACATTTAACTGAAGAGTCCTCGGGAATGTAATAGGAGAGTTTATCTCATTTTCACGCTCACAACAATAAAAAAGAGAGGCTAAGGGTTCACGGGCGTGGCCAGAATTCAGTTGGTTTAAACAAAGAAATCTTGTATAGAAATGAAGTATTAAACAAAACATCTGATGATCAACATAACGAATCGCCTTCTTATGCACGTGATGGGGCTATGTAGATCATGAATAGCTGAGCTTTTTCAGGAAATTTCTGTGCCGCAAAGCGGTGGGGTGTCTACATTTGTCTAGGATCGCAAAGCAAATGGCGGTGAGAGCTCGCTCTCTTAATTATGGCATCACCTCACCTACACCTCAGAGAGGATGTCATGATCCATGTCAGGAAGCGGGAGCTGTCCTGCTGCGACTGCGTTTTTAGGGCGACCAACCAAAACACTACACATGGAGTTGATAACGTCGATTTTCAGTAGGACACTAGTTAGGACTTGAAACGATCAAGTCCCGTGTAGTAGCGAAACTCACATCAACTGAAGTTTTTAAATTTGATAGATGTACGAGCCCTCACTAGGCTCATCAGAAGTAAATATCATCATGCAGGGGCTATCTGGAAATCGTCACTAGAAGTACGGCACGAGCTACGGGTCAACGACTCTCAGCACGGACGAGCGTAGCCAAATGCTGCGCAACCAACACGAAATAGATGCTATCCAAAGACTAATCGTGGGTCGAGCGGGTAGTTCGACAGAGTTCACAATGAGCTCGCAGCGCACTACAAAGGAAGGCAGGCGGCTTAGGATGGCTCGAAGGCCACTTCCCCGGCTTGCTCGGCATCATCGGTTCTTCGCAATCGTAGCATTGTTGGTGACCGTTGGCATCAGTCGCCCTGGTTGGTATTCTATGCGTGTGTTTTCTTGCAGGACAAACTCGCAAGCAAGTACTGCTGACATTGTTCCGTAGTGTTCCGTCATCACAATCAACGGCTGCCCAAACAGTTGGCAAAGACTAGTGAA
>JAGVVM010015308.1:0-17929 GCA_019149425.1 Psidium friedrichsthalianum | reverse complement strand
AAAGGAAATAAGGCACGTGTTGATGAGAATACATATGGAGCGGGCAACCATTGGTGCTCGGTAGGACCGGCTTTATGGACTCATCCGGAAACAAGACCAGACGGTGATTCAGTTCTTGAGTGGGTCCATAGAAGCTGGTGGTTCCCAATTCTCATTTTACGAAACCGGTCTATAGTGAACGATTTTCGGTTCTAATGTGGGAAGTGGGACCCACCCAACCTAGAACCAATCACTCCTAGCGTTTAGTAACTACACAAAAATTGCATTCCAAAAATAGAAAAAGAAGATAACACGTACAACCCTAAAAATTTCTATTCCCATTTTTTTTATCTAATTATAAAAGCATTCCAGAAATAGAAAAATAACATGATGCATACGACCCTAAAAAATTCTATTCCCATTTTTATATAATTATAAAAAAAATTCAATGGAGGTGGCAGGGACCGGTGAGCTACGGCGGCAGCCACTCCAATGGACTCGTGATTGTAAAGATGAACATTAAGTTACATTAAGCTTGATTTTCTAAAATTATATATTTTTTATTTTGTTCCCAAGAGCAAAGAAGTTACTTTTTTTTTTTACTTCTTATTTCTGTTCCCGAGAACAAAAAATCAATTTACATTTCCACACCATTCTCTATTTTCTATTCAAGGAAACAAAAGAACAAAAAAAATAGACAATTAGAAATGTTACCAAGCGCGTCATCCTCACCGACTCTCCCCATACCCACCTCCAATAAACAAAATAACAGGACTTAATGAAATTCAGGTGTTAACATAATTTATATAGTTAGATATAAAGCATTCGAAGGCGAATTTAAATATTCTTTCATTGTTATCAATTTCTTTCATGCTACATACCAATTTTCGATGAGTCTTCCGTAAAAATACATTCAAGGGTGTTGAACGAAAAATCATAAAGTAGAAATTACAAATAAATAAAATTGATTATTTCGATTTTATTTTGACAGTATTTTAACGATGAGTATACTAAGGAAGCTAAAAGTATAAATGATCTCTAAAAAAAAAGAACAGGAACCCACCCAACTCATAGGTTGGGTTACACTAAGACTATTTCTCCAAAATAATATTGTTCTCTTTTTTTCCCAAGAACCAAAAAAGTGAATTTTTTTTTTAATTTTTTTGTTTCTATTCCAAATATATTCCCAAACCACTCATCTGTTTTAGGGAATAGAAAAATGAACCAACATGTACAAACAAGGTTCATGTTCTTTTCCATTCCAAGGAAAAAAAAGCACCAAATAGGCCCTTTTATTTATGAAAAAAATGAGCTCTGCAACTTTTTTATAAAGTGATCTGTCAATACGTCACAACCCCGGTCATTTCAAATATTGAGATTTGAAAATTTAAAAAGAAGAACCAAACTGATCTTGCGCGGGGCCGTCACGGTGGAGCAGACTATGGCACTTCAGTCGTGCACAGACACTGACAAAAACGAAAAGACGATAATCATCGTCCTTTTAGGGAATGATCCATACACGCTGTGTTGATTGAGCATGTCCTATGAAGACAGAGTGTGCAGGCAAGTCTCAAAAGTTGCGTCTTCAAAAGGAGAGACAGAGCTTTTAGGAATGATCCATCGCGGCTTGTCGACAATATACATTTTATTACGACTGCAAACACTCAAAAGGACACAATACACACCATATTTCTCACACCATATTTCTCACAGACAAGCCATTCGCAGATCAAGCTCGGGAACATCCACCCAGATGAAAAAAACAAAGGACAACAGCCTCAAACGAGTCATATAGATAGCAAAACTACTGCAGAGTAACTTTCAGGTTTACGACAGACCTCACCATCACAGACCCATCCTTCTTTGGCATCTCCTCCTTCCTTTGCCTCCTCCCCAGCTGCTTCACCATCTTCATTCAGCTCGTTTTTAGTCGCTTTCTCTTCTCCAACAGCACATTTGGGATGGAGATCAAAGTCGCACTGCTCACAATAATACGACCACACCTCCCCTGCCTCTTCGCAGCCATCGCAAGTGTACTTTCTCCTCTGAGCAGGAATGAGCTCGTGCTCTTCATGCAAAGGATGCTTCAACTTCTCTGGCCAGCCTTTAATACTTTCCTTGAACTTTTCCTCCAACTTTTCCTCAAGCTTCTTGAGATGTTCGGCAGTAAAAGGATAAGCATCAGCCCCGTGCTCCATTATAAGATGCCTTGCTTTGTTAGTCACCGTCCGGCCCGTTGGGCCGATGGCTACCAGCATGGGGATGCCCCGGACCTTGAATTTGCGACTCAGGAATTTCTTCCTCTCATCACCAAAGGGGAGCGCCAGCCATGGCATCTCAGCAAAATAATTGTCAAAGGCAGTTTGGTCCTTGTCGCTGGAGATGAAGATCACCTCAAAGGCATTGTCGTTGGCCTTGATCTTTTTGTATGCCTCCGTAAGCACCGGCAGGAATGCACGGCAAGGAGGGCACCAGTGTGCCGAGAAGGAAAGGAGGACAGTCTTCCCTACCAGGTCCGATACAGGAATCTGCAGTCCAAGTTAAGCAACAACCTTTTAGATGAAACCACCAATTGATGGAGAATGCACGTGGAAACTGCACATATGGCAAGGATTTTCCTATCTATGGACCTGGTTTCAATCCTTTCCATAGCTCAGGTAACCCGAGGGACAACGATATTTAGGGCCTCATTGTAGACATTAAAAATTTCCAAAGTCATTAGCCTCTAGGACAAACAAACATACATACATACCTTGTTCCTTCCTTCCCAATGACGAAATCCAGATCCCTGAGATCAAGATCGACTCCAAGGTCTGAGATTCTTCCCTTTTCTTCTCTATCTCTGCGAGCTGTTCAAACTTTTCTGGAGTGAATGGGTAAGCTTCAATGCCATGCTCTTCGACGGTTCGGCAACATTGGAATGGACAGTCTTCCCATCACAACCGATTATGACCAGAGTGGGTACGGTCGACAGATCAAAATACCTAGCCAACTTCTTACATTTCTTGTCTTCCAATGGTAGTGAAAGCCAAGGCATGCTTCCAAAGGATTCGTTGAATGATGCGTCGTCATCATCAAGAGGTATCTGAACGATCTCAAAACTCTCCCCTTTGGCCTTCAATTTCTCATAAACCTCAAGTAACTTTGGCGTGAAATCAACACATGATTTGTACGTGGACAACGAGAAGTACAGACCCACAGTTTTCCCTTCAAGCTGAGTAACAGGAACTAGTTTGGCCACATAACTAGATCAGTAAAAGGAGGATGGAAAAACCGAATCATAAGCACACGCGATCATCAGCTTGAAATGCATCGAATATATTTTTCAGGTTACCTTATTCCCACCGGACGAAACTACGAAGTCACGAGATTCATGGACCAAAAGAGAGGTCAATGATTGATTTCTCCTAGCAGCTTCTTCCTGGTCTTTTCAACTCCTTGATGCGTTCCGGAGTGAAAGGGTGACCTTCCACTCCATGCTCTTCGACGGTTTCGGCAACATTGGAATGGACAGTCTTCCCATCACAGCCGATTATGGCCAGAGTGGGTACGGTCGACAGACCAAAGTACCTAGCCAACTTCTCACATTTCTTGTCTTTCAATGGTAGGGAAAGCCAAGGCATGCTTCCAAAGGATTGGTTGAACGATGCTTCGTCATCATCAAGAGGTATCTGAACGATCTCAAAGCTCTCTCCTTTGGCCTTCAATTTCTCATAAACCTCGAGTAACTTTGGCGTGAAATCATCACACGATTTGTGTTTGTACGCGGACGACGAGAAGTACAGACCCACAGTTTTCCCTTCAAGCTCAGTAACAGGAACCTAGTTGGCCACATAACTAGATCAGTAAAAGGAGGATGGAAAACCGAATCATAAGCACACGCGACCATCAGTTTGAAATGCATCAAACATCTTTTTCGGGTTACCTTATTCCCATCGGACGAAACTACGAAGTCACGAGATCCATGGACCAAAAGAGAGGTCAATGATTGATTTCTTCTAGCAGCTTCTTCCTGGTCTTTCAACTCCTTGATGCGTTCCCGAGTGAAAGGGTAACCTTCCACTCCATACTCTTGGATGATCTCGTCTCCGCTATCTGTTGAGACTGCACCTGTGCCATCGAGAATCACAAGGTGGGGTATTCCCCTGACCTTAAACAATTATTCAAGCTCCTGCGCTTGTCCGAGTCGGAAAACGGGATTGCGAGCCACGGCATCTTGGAAAAGTATCCACTGAAGGACTCTTCATCCTTATCAGCGAGACAAAAATGATTTCCAGGTCACCTTGGGGAAAGTTCACTGTACACCTCCACAAGCGTCGGGGTGAATAGCTGGCACGGACCGCACCACGACGCCGAGAAGTACAAGCCGATCTTCTTCCCTTCAAGCTATCGACATTAACCTGATATGGGACGAAATATTCCTAATTTGAGTTCTTGCATACAGTAATCAGCAAGCAAGACACACTAGATCGATTGACCACCTCACAAAATCCTGAAAATGCACAGGATTCATCCAAATTGCAACTGGAGAAGCACTTCCCTAAGCACTCACTACTCACTAATTTTCTCGCAAATCAGCAGTCTCGTCGACCAAAACAAACGAAGGAAACAAATGGACGGCACTCGAAAAACGATGATCAAAGATCAGACCAAATTAGCTTATCTTGAACTAAATTCGCCAGCTTGGTCATCACACGTCATAATCACAGAATCCCAGCAAAGAACAACCAAAAGAACATCGGCAATTTAAACTCCAAAGGCGCAAGAACCGCATCTTTCCAATCCGACAAGAGAAGCGCCAACAAAGAATGAGGTCAGTAATGCTTTCGACGATTCCTCCCACCAGAACAAGAATTTCTCGCGCGAAACTGGGTAGCAGTCAGCGAAACAACCCACGCGAAGACCACAAGAACTTCAACAAGGACGCCAACCCACCATTCTCTTTTCCTCCTTTTCCAAAGAGCAAAAGTAAAAGAGAACCGAGTTTACCTGATCGCCGTTGTTTCGGATGAGGAAGTCCCTGTCCGGAGAAGACAGGAGGGACTGAACATCGTGACGAGCTCCGTCTCCGACAACATCCGCCATCCCCGTCGCCTCGCTAAGCACTGTGTTCTGCCTGGGATCGTTTGCTGAGTGTTGCCTGAGAATCCTCCGATAATGGGCTGGCACTATCGAAGTCTATAAATAGTGAGAAATCTCTGGCACAGGTTGCATTTTTTTTTTCAATAACGACACAAATTGGCTAATTATAACTCATAAACTTTAAATATATTTAATACGATCCATAGATTTAATTCAATATACAACGCGATTTCTGAACTTTTAATTTCTTTAATATAGTCTATAGACTTTTATACAAATCCAACTTAATCTGGAAAGTATACAAAAATATTCAATATTATAGAAAAATATTCAATATTATCATCTCGAGAAAAAGTTAAATTATATCAAAAGTTCATAAACCACATTTTATATTTAAAAAAATCATGAATCATCTTAAATAAATTAAAAATTTATAAATTATATTATATTGAGTCAAAATTCATTTAAAAAAAATTACGTGCTTATTATTATTATTATTATTATTATTTCTTCACATTTCCCTTTTTTCTGTTTTCATTTGCTGGGTTTCTGGAGGCTTCCTGAGAATTGGTGGGGGCGCAAGGAAGGAATCTCGGGAATGGGGCTCCAACGTAAGACAGACGTGGACGCGTTTGGCCAGTCGTCAGAAAATCAATGTCACGTCTTTTTATCCTCCCATGTCGAAGTTTGCATAGAATTTCATTTTTACCCCTCTCGATTTATCATATCAAGTTAAACCTTAATTTCATCAAAAGCTATATTTTATTCATGGATTTCTCATTTTTGTATGGTACTTAATAGGCCTCCGGGGTTGATTCAGCCTCGAGACCTATCAATTTAATTTAGTGAAAATCATGAATTAGAAATATTGTGAAAAAAAATCCGGAATTCGAAATAATTTAGGAGGATAAGACTGATTTTTCAGGGATGTGAGAAGGGCAAAATTGGAATTGTGCGAAGCTTAGTGGCTAAGAACGTGTTATCTTTTGTCAAAAAGGAGCCAAAGAAGAAAGACCGTGAAAGGGAGACATCACGGGGACAATCACCCAGTGACGTATAACGCGATTGATTAGATTAGGCACGTGTTTTGACCCCGAAAAAAGAGAGACTAGGCACCTATGATACAAGAAAATACTCTATGTTGATGATTTTTTTTTTTTTAATTTCCTTGGGAAATGTACAAGTACACTAGCATGGATAGTATCGAGGCCTGTTTGACAACGATTCTGATTCCCTAATTTATTTTTCGAAACATAAAAAAATGAGAAATATGTTCACTTGTTTAGTAATATAAATGATTCTGATTTCTGTCTCGAGAACAGTTTTGAAGCAAAAAAAAAAATGAAAAAAATTAATTATGTATATACTTTTGATATACAACGTGTTCCACCATGTCGAAATCTTTATTTTTGAAAAACAAACATATTGTATCGCTTGTCGACGTACGCGGTGCTTAGTCTTTATCTTCTCAATTTATTTTCATTGACCCCTTGACCATTCCTTGGTCCCTCCACGATAAGTCCCTCTCGAAAAATTAAAGCCTGATAAAAATTTTAATTTTTATCCTCTAAATTTTATATAAGTTGGATTTTAAATTTTACCGCTTTGTTCGCAAGTGGGTCGGTGTTAAGTGAGAAATTAAAGGTATAATTCTTCCGGTCAATTTTTATTATAAGTTAAATTGTCAAGAACCTAAATTTCAGTTTTACCCTTAAAATTTTGTTGGTTGCCAACAAAAGTCGATGCACTTACTTGACCCTAGTCTGAGTAAATAATACAATAGGGTATGAAAAAAAAAGGGTAAAAATGTCGCGATTAATCTATCTAATCAAGAGAAAAGTCATGGACAAGAAAAGATGAATACGAATTCGCTGAGTTGATGTGGATAGAGAGAAGAATTATGCCAAATGATCATTGAAAAATAAAAAGGAAATTCGATTAAATCAGAAGTTGACAATAATTAGGAGAATAAGACTGATACGCTTGGCGCGCATGACAACACTTCCACTTCAGAAAATCATTTCTGAAAGTGGAAGTTGATTTCTCTAATTCTACTTCCGAATCGGAAGTTGATTTTTTCACTTCTGCTTCAGAAATGATTTCTGAACTAAAAAAAAGCGTTGATAACAAAAAAAAATTTCTATTTCCGGCGGCGGCGGCGACCGGCGGGCGGCGGCGGCGACCGGCGGGCGGCGGCGGCGGGCGGGCGGCGGGCGGCGGCGGCTTGTGGCGGCGGCGCCCGCCGCCCGCCGCCGCCGCCGCGCCCGCCGGTCGCCGCCGCCGCCCGCCGGTCGCCGCCGCCGCCGGAAATAGAAATTTTTTTTTGTTATCAAACGCCTTTTTTTAGTTCAGAAATCATTTCTGAAGCAGAAGTGAAAAAATCAACTTCCGATTCGGAAGTAGAATTAGAGAAATCAACTTCCACTTCAGAAATGATTCTGAAGTGGAAGTGTTGTCATGCGCGCCAAGCGTATCAGTCTTATTCTCCTAATTATTGTCAAACTTCTGATTTAATCGAATTTCCTTTTTATTTTTCAATGATCATTGGCATAATTCTTCTCTCTATCCACATCAACTCAGCGAATTCGTATTCATCTTTTTCTGTCCATGACTTTTCTCTTGATTAGATAGATTAATCGCGACATTTTTACCCTTTTTTTTTCATACCCTATTGTATTATTTACTCAGACTAGGGTTCAAGTAAGTGCATCGACTTTTGTTGGCAACCAACAAAATTTTAAGGGTAAAACTGAAATTTAGGTTCTTGACAATTTAACTTATAATAAAAATTGACCGGAAGAATTATACCTTTAATTTCTCACTTAACACCGACCACTTGCGAACAAAGCGGTTAAAATTTAAATCCAACTTATATAAAATTTAGAGGATAAAAAATTAAAATTTTTATCAGGCTTTAATTTTTCGAGAGGGACTTATCGTGGAGGGACCAAGGAATGGTCAAGGGGTCAATGAAAATAATTGAGAAGATAAAGACTAAGCACCGCGTACGTCGACAAGCGATACAATATGTTGTTTTTCAAAAAATAAAAGATTTCGACATGGTGGAACACGTTGTATATCAAAAGTATATACATAATTAATTTTTTCATTTTTTATTTTGCTTCAAAACTGTTCTCGAGAACAGAATCAGAATCATTTATATTACTAAACAAGTGAACATATTTCTCATTTTTTTTATGTTTCGAAAAAATAAATTAGGGAATCAGAATCGTTGTCAAACAGGCCTCGATACTATCCATGCTAGTGTACTTGTACATTTCCCAAGGAAATTAAAAAAAAAAAAATCATCAACATAGAGTATTTCTTGTATCATAGGTGCCTAGTCTCTCTTTTTTCGGGGTCAAAACACGTGCCTAATCTAATCAATCGCGTTATACGTCACTGGGTGATTGTCCCCGTGATGTCTCCCTTTCACGGTCTTTCTTCTTTGGCTCCTTTTGACAAAGATAACACGTTCTTAGCACTAAGCTTCGCACAATTCCAATTTTGCCTTCTCACATCCCTGAAAAATCAGTCTTATCCTCCTAAATTATTTCGAATTCCGGATTTTTTTCACAAATATTTCTAATCATGATTTTCACTAAATTAAATTGATAGGTCTCGAGGCTGAATCAACCCCGGAGGCCTATTAAGTACCATACAAAAATGAGAAATCCATGAATAAAATATAGCTTTGATGAAATTAAGGTTTAACTTGATATGATAAATCGAGAGGGGTAAAAATGAAATTCTATGCAAACTTCGACATGGGAGGATAAAAAGACGTGACATTGATTTTCTGACGACTGGCCAAACGCGTCCACGTCTGTCTTACGTTGAGCCCCCATTCCCGAGATTCCTTCCTTGCGCCCCCACCAATTCTCAGGAAGCCTCCAGAAACCCAGCAAATGAAAACAGAAAAAAGGGAAAATGTGAAGAAATAATAATAATAATAATAATAATAAGCACGTAATTTTTTTTAAATGAATTTTGACTCAATATAATATAATTTATAAATTTTTAATTTATTTAAGATGATTCATGATTTTGTTAAATATAAAATGTGGTTTATGAACTTTTGATATAATTTAACTTTTTCTCGAGATGATAATATTGAATATTTTTCTATAATATTGAATATTTTTGTATACTTTCCAGATTAAGTTGGATTTGTATAAAAAGTCTATAGGACTATATTAAAGAAATTAAAAGTTCAGAAATCGCGTTGTATATTGAATTAAATCTATGGATCGTATTAAATATATTTAAAGTTTATGAGTTATAATTAGCCAATTTGTGTCGTTATTGAAAAAAAAAATGCAACCTGTGCCAGAGATTTCTCACTATTTATAGACTTCGATAGTGCCAGCCCATTATCGGAGGATTCTCAGGCAACACTCAGCAAACGATCCCAGGCAGAACACAAGTGCTTAGCGAGGCGACGGGGATGGCGGATGTTGTCGGAGACGGAGCTCGTCACGATGTTCAGTCCCTCCTGTCTTCTCCGGACAGGGACTTCCTCATCCGAAACAACGGCGATCAGGTAAACTCGGTTCTCTTTTACTTTTGCTCTTGGAAAAGGAGAAAAGAGAATGGTGGGTTGGCGTCCTTGTTGAAGTTCTTGTGGTCTTCGCGTGGGTTGTTTCGCTGACTGCTACCCAGTTTCGCGCGAGAAATTCTTGTTCTGGTGGGAGGAATCGTCGAAAGCATTACTGACCTCATTCTTTGTTGGCGCTTCTCTTGTCGGATTGGAAAGATGCGGTTCTTGCGCCTTTGGAGTTTAAATTGCCGATGTTCTTTTGGTTGTTCTTTGCTGGGATTCTGTGATTATGACGTGTGATGACCAAGCTGGCGAATTTAGTTCAAGATAAGCTAATTTGGTCTGATCTTTGATCATCGTTTTTCGAGTGCCGTCCATTTGTTTCCTTCGTTTGTTTTGGTCGACGAGACTGCTGATTTGCGAGAAAATTAGTGAGTAGTGAGTGCTTAAGGGAAGTGCTTCTCCAGTTGCAATTTGGATGAATCCTGTGCATTTCAGGATTTTGTGAGGTGGTCAATCGATCTAGTGTGTCTTGCTTGCTGATTACTGTATGCAAGAACTCAAATTAGGAATATTTCGTCCCATATCAGGTTAATGTCGATAGCTTGAAGGGGAAGAAGATCGGCTTGTACTTCTCGGCGTCGTGGTGCGGTCCGTGCCAGCTATTCACCCCGACGCTTGTGGAGGTGTACAGTGAACTTTCCCCAAGAGGTGACCTGGAAATCATTTTTGTCTCGGCTGATAAGGATGAAGAGTCCTTCAGTGGATACTTTTCCAAGATGCCGTGGCTCGCAATCCCGTTTTCCGACTCGGACAAGCGCAGGAGCTTGAATAAATTGTTTAAGGTCAGGGGAATACCCCACCTTGTGATTCTCGATGGCACAGGTGCAGTCTCAACAGATAGCGGAGACGAGATCATCCAAGAGTATGGAGTGGAAGGTTACCCTTTCACTCGGGAACGCATCAAGGAGTTGAAAGACCAGGAAGAAGCTGCTAGAAGAAATCAATCATTGACCTCTCTTTTGGTCCATGGATCTCGTGACTTCGTAGTTTCGTCCGATGGGAATAAGGTAACCCGAAAAAGATGTTGATGCATTTCAAACTGATGGTCGCGTGTGCTTATGATTCGGTTTTCCATCCTCCTTTTACTGATCTAGTTATGTGGCCAAACTAGGTTCCTGTTACTGAGCTTGAAGGGAAAACTGTGGGTCTGTACTTCTCGTCGTCCACGTACAAATCGTGTGATGATTTCACGCCAAAGTTACTCGAGGTTTATGAGAAATTGAAGGCCAAAGGAGAGAGCTTTGAGATCGTTCAGATACCTCTTGATGATGACGAAGCATCGTTCAACCAATCCTTTGGAAGCATGCCTTGGCTTTCCCTACCATTGAAAGACAAGAAATGTAGAAGTTGGCTAGTACTTTGGTCTGTCGACCCTACCCACTCTGGCCATAATCGGCGTGATGGGAAGACTGTCCATTCCAACGTTGCCGAAACCGTCGAAGAGCATGGAGTGGAAGGTCACCCTTTCACTCCGGAACGCATCAAGGAGTTGAAAGACCAGGAAGAAGCTGCTAGGAGAAATCAATCATTGACCTCTCTTTTGGTCCATGAATCTCGTGACTTCGTAGTTTCGTCCGGTGGGAATAAGGTAACCTGAAAAATATATTCGATGCATTTCAAGCTGATGATCGCGTGTGCTTATGATTCGGTTTTCCATCCTCTTTTACTGATCTAGTTATGTGGCCAAACTAGGTTCCTGTTACTCAGCTTGAAGGGAAAACTGTGGGTCTGTACTTCTCGTTGTCCACGTACAAATCATGTGTTGATTTCACGCCAAAGTTACTTGAGGTTTATGAGAAATTGAAGGCCAAAGGGGAGAGTTTTGAGATCGTTCAGATACCTCTGATGATGACGACGCATCATTCAACGAATCCTTTGGAAGCATGCCTTGGCTTTCACTACCATTGGAAGACAAGAAATGTAAGAAGTTGGCTAGGTATTTTGATCTGTCGACCGTACCCACTCTGGTCATAATCGGTCATGATGGGAAGACTGTCCATTCCAACGTTGCCGAAACCGTCGAAGATCATGGCGTTGAAGCTTACCCATTCACTCCAGAAAAGTTTGAACAGCTCGCAGAGATAGAGAAGAAAAGGGAAGAATCTCAGACCTTGGAGTCGATCTTGATCTCAGGGGATCTGGATTTCGTCATTGGGAAGGAAGGAACCAAGGTATGTATGTATGTTTGTTTGTCCTAGAGGCTAATGACTTGGAAATTTTTAATGTCTACAATGAGGCCCTAAATATCGTTGTCCCTCGGGTTACCTGAGCTATGGAAAGGATTGAAACCAGGTCCATAGATAGGAAAATCCTTGCCATATGTGCAGTTTCCACGTGCATTCTCCATCAATTGGTGGTTCATCTAAAAGGTTGTTGCTTAACTTGGACTGCAGATTCCTGTATCGGACCTGGTAGGGAAGACTGTCCTCCTTTCCTTCTCGGCACACTGGTGCCCTCCTTGCCGTGCATTCCTGCCGGTGCTTACGGAGGCATACAAAAAGATCAAGGCCAACGACAATGCCTTTGAGGTGATCTTCATCTCCAGCGACAAGGACCAAACTGCCTTTGACAATTATTTTGCTGAGATGCCATGGCTGGCGCTCCCCTTTGGTGATGAGAGGAAGAAATTCCTGAGTCGCAAATTCAAGGTCCGGGGCATCCCCATGCTGGTAGCCATCGGCCCAACGGGCCGGACGGTGACTAACAAAGCAAGGCATCTTATAATGGAGCACGGGGCTGATGCTTATCCTTTTACTGCTGAACATCTCAAGAAGCTTGAGGAAAAGTTGGAGGAAAAGTTCAAGGAAAGTATTAAAGGCTGGCCAGAGAAGTTGAAGCATCCTTTGCATGAAGAGCACGAGCTCGTTCCTGCTCAGAGGAGAAAGTACACTTGCGATGGCTGCGAAGAGGCAGGGGAGGTGTGGTCGTATTATTGTGAGCAGTGCGACTTGATCTCCATCCCAAATGTGCTGTTGGAGAAGAGAAAGCGACTAAAAACGAGCTGAATGAAGATGGTGAAGCAGCTGGGGAGGAGGCAAAGGAAGGAGGAGATGCCAAAGAAGGATGGGTCTGTGATGGTGAGGTCTGTCGTAAAGCCTGAAAGTTACTCTGCAGTAGTTTTGCTATCTATATGACTCGTTTGAGGCTGTTGTCCTTTGTTTTTTTCATCTGGGTGGATGTTCCCGAGCTTGATCTGCGAATGGCTTGTCTGTGAGAAATATGGTGTGTATTGTGTCCTTTTGAGTGTTTGCAGTCGTAATAAAATGTATATTGTCGACAAGCCGCGATGGATCATTCCTAAAAGCTCTGTCTCTCCTTTTGAAGACGCAACTTTTGAGACTTGCCTGCACACTCTGTACTTCATAGGACATGCTCAATCAACACAGCGTGTATGGATCATTCCCTAAAAGGACGATGATTATAGTCTTTTCGTTTTTGTCAGTGTCTGTGCACGACTGAAGTGCCATAGTCTGCTCCACCGTGACGGCCCCGCGCAAGATCAGTTTGGTTCTTCTTTTTAAAATTTCAAATCTCAATATTTGAAATGACCGGGGTTGTGACGTATTGACAGATCACTTTATAAAAAAAGTTGCAGAGCTCATTTTTTCATAAATAAAAGGGCCTATTTGGTGCTTTTTTTTTTCCTTGGAATGGAAAAGAACATGAACCTTGTTTGTACATGTTGGTTCATTTTTCTATTCCCTAAAACAGATGAGTGGTTTGGGAATATATTTGGAATAGAAAAACAAAAAGTTAAAAAAAAAAAATCACTTTTTGGTTCTTGGGAAAAAAAGAGAAACAATATTATTTTGGAGAAATAGTCTTAGTGTAACCCAACCTATGAGTGGGTGGGTTCCTGTTCTTTTTTTTTAGAGATCATTTATACTTTTAGCTTCCTTAGTATACTCATCGTTAAAATACTGTCAAAATAAAATCGAAATAATCAATTTTATTTATTTGTAATTTCTACTTTATGATTTTTCGTTCAACACCCTTGAATGTATTTTACGGAAGACTCATCGAAAAATTGGTATGTAGCATGAAAGAAATTGATAACAATGAAAGAATATTTAAATTCGCCTTCGAATGCTTTATATCTAACTATATAAATTATGTTAACACCTGAATTTCATTAAGTCCTGTTATTTTGTTTATTGGAGGTGGGTATGGTGAGAGTCGGTGAGGATGACGCGCTTGGTAACATTTCTAATTGTCTATTTTTTTGTTCTTTTGTTCCTTGAAATAGAAAAAATAGAGAATGGTGTGGAAATGTAAATTGATTTTTTGCTCTCGGAAACAGAAATAAGAAGTAAAAAAAAAAGTAACTTCTTTGTTCTTGGGAACAAAATAAAAAATATATAATTTTAGAAAATCAAGCTTAATGTAACTTAATGTTCATCTTTACAATCACGAGTCCATTGAGAGTGGCTGCCGCCGTAGCTCACCGGTCCCTGCCACCTCCATTGAATTTTTTAGGGTCGTACGCATTCTGTTATTTTTCTATTTCTGGAATGCTTTTATAATTAGATTAAAAAAATGGGAATAGAAATTTTTAGGGTTGTACGTGTTATCTTCTTTTTCTATTTTTGGAATGCAATTTTTGTGTAGTTACTAAACGATAGGAGTGATTGGTTCTAGGTTGGGTGGGTCCCACTTCCCACGTTAGAACCGAAAATCGTTCACTATAGACCGGCTTCATAAAATGAGAACTGTGAACCACCAGCTTCATGGACCCACTCAAGAACTGAATCACCGGTCTGGTCTGTTTCCGGATGAGTCCATAAAGCCGGTCCTACCGAGCACCAATGGTTGCCCGTTCCATATGTATTCTCATCAACATGTGCCTTATTTCCTTTCCATATATTTTGCTCACTCCTACTAAATGCGTTCTTCTATTCAGAAACTATTCTCAATTATATTTTGGTTAGAAATTATTCGCGAAACAAAAAAAGTTACAAGCACGCCATCAACGCATCTTTTGCTCAGAAATTCATCTGGAGATTAAAAAAAAATATTTCCGAATAGAGATTTTCTCGGCGGTAGAAATGATGCCAAACGCACCGAAGTGTTATGATAAAATTGCTTTGAGTGGAAGTAAGCATATGGATTTGAAATTTACAATGAAGGGAGTTCCCGGGGATTTTTAAAAGGTTTTTTTCCCTTTTTTTTCCCTTTTAAAAATTCTTTTTAGAGTTTAGGACGGATCCAAAAATCACGTCGATTGTTTTTTTTTTTTCAGAGAACACTACTGTACTTGTAACAAATGCATGAATTTATTTCACCCAACCCCAAGAAAAAGAAGCATCAAATACGGAATATTCTCAATATTTTTGTACGTGCCCCTAGTCTCGGCAAGAGCGAAGTGTCCACGTCACCTCCCGACCGTCCCATGACGTCATCGTTTCCCCTTGCCACTACGACGACGTTTTCCAACGTTTCTTTTTTATCCTTATCTTCTTTGCTCCTTTGACCGACCTAACCCATTCTTAGCCATTAAGTTTTGGCATAATACTTATTACTTTGCCATTTGTGTCTTCTTCTTCTTTTTTTTCAAATAATTTCATAGCTCCTCTTTTTTTTTTAAATAATTTTAAATTTAAATAAAATTTTAAAATGAAATATATTAAAAATGCCAGTAAGATCAATTTGACAGGTTTTGAAATCAATTTGGCATTTTGTGTTAAATAAATGATAGTGTTAACGGAAGAAATCGATTGATCAGTTAACAAATTTTAGGACTTGATTATACTTTTTGCAAGTTTTAGAATTTTAATATACTTTTGTGATAAGTTTTTTTTTATAACTGAGATTCCTTAGGACTTGATTATACTTTTGCAAGTTTAGAATTTAATTATACTTTTGTGATAAGTTTTTTTTTTTTAAACCAAGATTCGCGCGGCCGATGAGCTTACACTCAAAAAACCGCGGTGAAGTACGACTAGTCATCGAGGGCGGCCGCAGGATCCCATCATCACAGTGCCCGGGTAAGACATCGTTGAGCGCGCTCTCCGCAAAATTCGCAACGAGGGATTCAACTTTGGGCCGGGTACCGCAAGGGTCACATCGCTCTTATCCACGTGCCACTCAGTCGGTGGGTTACTTTTGTGATAAGTTGGGATTTCATTTTGTAAAAAAAAATTATTAAATTCTAACTTTTATCGTAAAGTCGAGTGGGCGAAACGAAATCCTTTGGAACTTTGGGCCTCGGAGAAATGGACACGTGGACTCTTGGGCAGCAAGTAAGGAATGTAAATTGGGCAAAATAAAATAGATAAGGACATTGATTTGCTGTGACGTGTCGAAGACATCCCACGTCTTCCTACGCGATGCCTTCCTTCCTTGCGGCCTCCCCGGAGGAAAGTCAAGAAGCACCAGAAGCCCAACAAGGATATAGGAAAAGGGCAAATTAAGAGCTAGGAATCGTTATAATTTAATGGTGGGCCCGAGATTTTTTCTCTATCTATATACATATGCAAGTGTACTTAAGAGCAGAAGCCCGCCATTGGAGGATTTCTCAGGCAACGCGCTCAGCAAGCGATCCCAGACAGAAGGAGCACAGGAGCTTCAGCGAAGCGACGAGGAGGCGGACGTAGTCGGAGGCGGAGCTCGTCACGATGTCCAGTCCCTCTTGTCTTCTCCGGACAGGGACTTCCTCATCCGAAAACAACGGCGATCAGGTAAAACTCGGTTCCCTCTTCACTCTCGCCTTTCGAAAAAAGGACGAAAAAAAAAGGGGAGGAATCGAGGGTCGGGTTTGGCCCCTTGTTGAAGTTCTCGTGGTCTTCGCGTGGGTTCTGCTTCGCTTGACTGCTGCCAGTTTTCGTTGCGAGGAAGTTCTTTGTTCCGGCGATCGGTTGTTTTGATTCCAGATGTTTCTTTTGGTTTGTTCTTGCGGGAGCGCGTGATTGCGAAGCATGTCGGTTTGTGACGGCTAAAGCTGGCGAATTTAGTGCGAGATAAAGCTAATTTGGTCAGGTCTTTGATGAGCATTTGGGAGTGGTGTCCATTTGTTCTTTCAGAATCTTGATGGCTGGGGCTCGTACGATAATCATATACTTCTCCGTTTTTGTTCAAATTTTTTTGGAATAGAAATTTTTGATAATGTAATCCATATTTTTGTTTGTAAAATAAATTTTGTTATAAAAATATTTTTGAAAGGGGAGCGAGAAGTTAAAAAATTATAAATTTTCTGTTTTAGAAACAAAAAATGAGAAATAACCTATCAAAGTTTTTGTTTTTTCTCAAGTCCTCGTCACAATCTTCCTATTGCCCTTCCTTATTCCCGATCGCTAGCCACCGATGCCAATCGATGCCCCGGCCCATGCCGTCGGCGCCTGTCCACTCTCGCCGACCACTACTGTCCCTCGCCAACCACCACCAGCCACTACCCACCCCCCCTTGCGCCAACTCTTGCCCACCACCACCCCCTTTGTCGGCCGCCACAATAGCTGTTCGACCTTCGTCAGGCCTGTCGGAGTAAAATTATTATATTATTGTATTATTATTTTTAAATAGTAAATAATATTTTTTTAATAATAAAAAATTATTTTTTTAAAAGAAATTTAAAAAATTAAAAATGAAGTAGAAATTTTCGTAAAAAGATATCATTGTTAATAATATTTTAGAAGTAGAAATTTTCGATCGTTATCAAACGAACTTTTGTTCCAGGATAAAAGAATTATATCGTTATCAAACGTTTTTTTTTTCCCCTCAAAAACCCATTCAAAAACTAGAAATGGAAAAATCCATTTTAGTGAGAAATTGATCCGGAAATGAATAGTATCATACGAGCTCTGGTTATGGTTGTGTTACTGTTTGAAGAAAGATATGTAATTAGGGTCACGTGGGTGCAATTTATATCGATTCTAATTAGTATAGATGCGCAATCTTGAATGTGGCTGTTTTCGTGGACGAGACTGCTCATTTGCGATCAAATTAATGAGGAGCGCTTAACCGAAGTGCTTTTCCGGTTTTTTTGGGGCGTTTCACGAGCATTTTTAAGGATTTTGGTGTGTGGTGATTAATATTAGCGTGCCTGCTTGGTGATCACTGTGTGGAAGAACTCGAATAGGAATCTCTGTCCGGTATCAGGTAAAGTCGCTAGTTGAAGGGGAAGACGATAAGGCTTGTACTATACGCGTCGTGGTGCGGCCAGCATCGGTCCACCCCGACCGGCGGAGGTGTACAACGAGCTTCCAGGAGTGATCGGGATCTGTTTTCATTCTGAAGACGAGGATGAGAGTCCTTCAGTGTGGTACTTCTTCA
>JAGVVM010015307.1:0-25909 GCA_019149425.1 Psidium friedrichsthalianum | reverse complement strand
ATTGAGGATGGGTTGTCGTTGTTTGGTTGACTTTTATACGAAATATGATATACAGGCCCAATAATTTATAATATGAAGACTCCAAATAGTTTTGTTTTATTAACAAATTCATTCCTGTCTCCTTTTTCCAAGAGATCGTCTTCCCTGCCTGTGAGATGCCTTTGTTCCTCAGCCCCTCCTCTGCCTACCACCAGCTCGTAATTCGTTGGGGGAACACCGCATCACAGACGAGAAGAATAGAAAAAGGGACCTGAGGGTAAGTGAGACGGTGACAACAGTAAGGTAACCAGGGGGTTCCGACCCCCTAAAGAGTAGGCTGACGGGACGCAGACACATTCTGAAAGGCTACAATAGACAGGAGTGCGTCCTCACAAAGTGGCACAGGGACACCTTACGTCTCCCCGTACAATACAGGACAATACCGGACGCCGCTTCAGGGAACAAAAGGGGCGAGTGGACAGACCCCGCCGGACCCCCATGGTGCCTTGCGGCCCGCGCGCGGCACCCGCGGCCCCCTGGGTCCGTCTATCCACCACACGACCGCTCCAAGCGTCTGCTGAGGCCCTCGCACGCGGGCCCCCCACCCGTCCCGCCCGCTCGGGTCCTGGACGAGGCACCTTCCACCCGAGCCCGGGACAGCGGTGCCCCCTCCGAGCACTTGTTTTTTTTGCGGGTCGCCCCCCCGGGCCCGAGCGCAGCGGTCAGTGTGGGGGCCCCAACCAGCAGAGAGCGCAGCCCAACTGGGCGCCTTGGCGGGGGCGCAGGCGCTCTCGGCCGGCCTCCACACGGCGCCCGGCGCCGGCGGCCCGCCTGCCACCCCGGGCTGTCGCCCTCACACCTCCGCCCCGCCCGCAAGCTGGTCAGCCGCCCGTGTGGCGCACTCACTCGTGCTAGTCCACCGGCGCCCTCCCGCGACCCCCCGTGGGCTTCGTCTACGTGTCGCGTGCCTGTCGAGGGGCCTCCCGACCTCCACTGTCCCCCCTAGCCGCCCCTGTGCACGTTGCGGGTCGTGCCTGTCACCACTAAACATCGCCGGGGGGGGGGCGCGTGCCTCGTCGGCCGTCCCCCTTCCTGCCGGGGGGGGGGGGGGCCCGGCCCTATGGTAAACCACGTACAAGTGCATTGAGGTTTCTCGCTTTGTTGGAAATTATCTCGTCCCTCCTTCTCCTTTCGATCAACCCGGTAGAGGAGTTTCCGTTCACGTTTACGGTCTCCCTGGTCCTACTACTCCTCTCTCCGGTTGGCCCTCCCCCCGTCAAAGCGTCACCTCTCACTCCTATCTCATCCCCCTTTCCCAAAAAACCCATTCGGGATAAGCGATCATTCTCGATGAATCCCACCTTTAGCAGCTTCATTACTTCTTCTTCGATCTTTTTAGATAACTCCGGTTTCATGCGTCGAAGCTTCTGTTTCTTAGCAGGAACACTCGGGTCCGTTGGAGTGAGTGCTCGACGATGCTTGGATCCAAACCTGGCATGTCTGCATAGGACCAGGCAAACACATCCTGATATTCTCTGAGGAGTTCAGTAAATCGAGACGCTTCTGATGACGATAACCTTCCTCCAATCTTTACTTCCTTCACATTCTCAGAATCTCCGAGATTGACTGTAACAGTATCCTCTTCGGTCGGCGGTTTATGTTCCTCATACCTGCTCCAATCTCTCCTGATATCACTGGCGTCATCATCTCCTTCTTCCTCAACCCCGTAGGAGAAGTCGTCAGCACAGTCTGAGCCACATAATAACCTGTTATGCATGTGAGGGATGGTATGCCTGAAATGTTACAAGCATGGTCAGTATCTTGCTAATGCTAATGAAGATGCATGAGTTTTTGAAAACATTTTGAAAATGGTTTTCGAAAAGTGAAGAGGAGGGGGATCAGTCCTCATCTCATCGGACATCCTCACTCTCCTAAAATTTTTCAGGAAAACCAAGGATCATGTGGCAAATCAGCCCTCAAGCTTCAAAATTTGAAGCCAAGTATCATCATTGGGCCGATTTGTCATCCCACATGTCCCCAACAAAATTCATGGGGTTTTTATTAGAAAGTGGACTGCATTACAGCATACACCACTTGGACCAACGGTCCGAGATCCAAGGGTATTTTTTTTCTTTTTTTTTTTCCTTTTTAAGGGAAAATGCATCTAGGAATGAAAACATTATGCAGGAATTGAAATGCATAAGGGAAAGAGGGGCCTCTTTACTCAGGCTGGTTGGACTCTTCATCGAGTCCTCAAGGATGACATTGACCGTGTCCTCTAGGAACGGGTTGGACAGATCGGGCTCTGCTGCATTCTGGACCGTTTCGTCTGCTAACATCTTGGGACGCCCAGAGAAGTACTGGTTTAAAGGGCTGCTGATCCTGCTAGCTCTCCCTTTCCAGCCTGGAGCCGATAAACGAACTGCTCTGCCTCCTTGGCTTCCATGGCCCCCACGTTGGCCTCTGCCTCGGCCTCTAGAAGCGAACCCCCCACTGGACTTACCAGTGTATCCTAAACCTGCCCGACGTTCACTAGTGTCCAACTGTAACGGTGACCGGATTCCCTGGCCATTCTTTCCCAGTCCGTGTCCGGGAACGAACCCATACGCCAGTAATATTTTCCAGGAGCCAAAGTATACTGGGAAGGTGTAGGAATCCTCCTTTTGATCCCGGGAGGCGCATGTGTGACAGCCACCAAGTCGAGGGAGTGGTAGCTAGCCTCTTCTTTTGTTCTGGCTCTATGTACGGGACTGCGCTCCTCTGATATGCTGCAAAATCTGTCTCCCCGTGCACAGTTATCACTTTTCCGTTGACTACGAATCTGACTTTCTGGTGTAAGCTTGAGGGTACTGCTCCTGCTGTGTGAATCCATGGTCTGCCTAGTAGAAGCCGAAGGCGCTTGGGAGGTCCATGACCTGGAATCCGATAGAGAACTCCACCGGTCCGATGAGGACGTCCAGCTCAATTTCCCCGACCACACTTTTCCTCATCCCATCAAAAGCTCTGATGGTGGCCTTAGAGGTACGAATGAGCTCTTCATTTACACCCAGGTTCCTGAGTGTGGCCAATGGGCATATGTTGAATGCTGAGCCATTGTCGATCAACACGTGCGAGATCTGTTTCCCGTGGCTCCTCGCCGATATGTATAGGGCCTTGTTGTGGGCCCACCCGTCTATAGGGACGTCTTCATCTGAGAAGGATATCTGATCCTTCAGCAAAATGGACCCGACAAACTCCTCCAGCTGTACCTCATTGATGGTCTCAGGTACACTCACCTCGTTCAATACTTTCATCAGAGCACTTTTGTGCTTCTCCGAGTTGGTAAAAAGGTCCAGCAGTGAGATCTGAGCTGGCATCTTCCTCAGCTGCTCGATCACCTCGAACTCGCTTGTCCTGACAATGGACAGCGCCTTCTCTGCGTCCTCTTTCGATACCTCTCTCTTTTCGGGTTCCCCTTCCCTCGGGGCATAACATCTGCCGGATCTCATGATCGCATCTGTTTCACCTGTTCCGTAGTCCCACGGGACAGCCTTGGGGTTGTAGTCTGCTGGTGGGGGACCTTTATTACGACCTTCTCAACCTTTCTCTCGCGTCCTGCCTTATCATCCTCCAGATCAAGACCAGATAGGGAGATCACTACACGCTCAGAGGAACTGCTTTCAGCATCCTCCCATCTGTCTATCTCGCCTAGCTTGATCACGAAGGGGGCCTTTGTTCCTATCATCGCGATCAGCTCATCTTCGTCAATGTGGTCTGAGTCGTAATCACGACACCATGGTTCTGGTGTCATCCCCATTGGCTCAGGTGAAAAGTTGTTCCGCCTTCGGCAATCGTCAGTCTGTACTAATTCTGCGGGAGTATCGGCCTGGTTGGGCCGATACTGCCTTCCTTCCTGGGTAACGATTGCCTTCAACTCACGCACCATGTTGGCTAGGTCTTTGGACTGATCTTCCAATTCAGCTATTCTTCTGTTTTACCAATTGATGGTTTTCCTCAGTTCCAGTATCTGGTACTTCTCTTCTACGGGCGGCGCCCGTATGTTCTCCGCCATTCTTGATAGTTCGGCCGTTAGGCTGTCCATGCCTCTCTCTAAACCGACGAGTCGTTCCTGAGTTTCCAAATCACGCTCCCCCTTTGCCTGAGTCGGGGTCGCTTCGTCCACCACACCTACCACTCCTTCTTCATTGACGGGGTCATCCATACCGCCCCACCCGTCAGGGACGATTTCCTCGGTCTTGACAAAGAAGCTCGGAGGGGCAGAGTAGAGCACTTGATAATTATAGCCTCCGCTATCCTGGCCCAGCATGTCCACCACATCTCCCCTTTGGGCTGCTTCCTGCAGAAACTTCTTGTCGGCTTCGTGTGCCTTCTTGCGACGGGCTTCTTTGTCGTCCGGTTCTTCATCAGATTGCATGGTAACACACTGCTCATTCGGTGCGTGTTCAGAGAACTCCTCCTCCTTAACTGGATCGTCCAAATCGTCCCATCCGTCAGGGACAATTTCCTCGGTTCTGACGAAGAAACTTTGCGGGACCGAGTAAAGCACTCGGTAGTTGTAGCCTCCGCTGTCTTGGCCCAGAGTGTCCACTATGTCCCCCCTCTCGAGGGCCTCCCGCAGGAATTTCTTGTCAGCCTCATGCGCCTTCTTGCGGTGGACGTCCTCATCATCTGATTCCTCGTCGGATTCTTCTACAACGCGTTCTCCGTTCGACTCACGTTCACATGGGGCCTTCCCTGAGCTTCCATCGTCAGTTTCTCTATCGGTCGAGCATGTAATGGCCGCTCCCGGTACCTCTTTCAGCTTAGTCGTATCGGCCGCGCACTCCAGCTCATCTGCATCGCCTTCGCCCAAAATAGCGTTCACCCTCCCGTGGTCTGGCAGAGGGTTCTGTTGCACGTTCGGCTCTGTCTTATCGAACTCCAGTACTCTTCCATCTATCAGCGCCTGCACCCTGCACTTGAGTGTCAGACAATTGTCCACGTTGTGTCCCTTCTCTCCCATGTGGTATAGGCATGACTGGGTCTCGTCAAACCCAGGGAACCGTGGTGGGTTCGGCCTCGGAGGCTCTTTGGCGACTAGGTGCCCCTCCAACAGCATGGGCAGCAGCTTTGACAGCGGACGGGGGAGTGGCGTGAAAGTCGGCGGAGCTTTCTTCCTCGCCTCGAATTTCTTCGGGGCTGATCCTGATGTCCCACCCTGAGTAGGGATGGATTCCGGAAACTTCTTCGGTTTCGGGGGGTTCGGTACGAAAGCAACGTCACCCACGTTCTCTCGTTCTCTCCTGGTTGGGTAAGACCGTCTGATCGGCGGTTCTGGCACGCGCTTCTCTCTCAGTGCCCACTCGTGGCGTTCCGCCACCTTGACGAGATGGGTAAAAGTTTGACAGCCCGACGTATTCAGCTTCTCGAAGTATTCGAGTGGCAGTGTCTTCAAGAACAGGTCGACTAACTCCTCCTCCGGAATAGCTGGTTTAACCTGGGTGGCTATAGCCCTCCACCTCTGAGCAAATGTGCGTATTGTCTCGTTCCTCCCTTTCGCAGTTCTTAGCAAATCTTCCCTGGTCGGTGCCGTGGCCGTGTTGAACTTGTATTGGTGCAAGAAATCTTCTGCCAGATTCTCCCAGCTATCGTATTCCTCCATGTCCAGCTCGATGAACCAGGCCAGCGCGGCGCCTGACAAACTCTCCTGGAAGGTGTTCATTAGGAGTGGAACGTAATCAGAATAGTGCGCCATCTTGCGCAGGTAATATCTCAGGTGAGCCCGGGGACAGCCCGTCCCGTCATACTTCCTCACAAACTCCGGCTCCTTATACCCAGCCGGGACTTCGATCTTGGTGAATGGAGAGATCTTGTCGAACCTAGCCAGTTCGTAGCCCTGGCTGCTCAAGCACTCTTCAATTTTCGCGAGCCTCCTCGCGCCTTCTTCGGTCTTAACCGGGGGCTTCTCTCTCTTCTCCCTCTCCAGGTCAATCACAGGTGGAGGGGTCTTGTAGGGTGCCTCCTTCTCAGATTCAGTGCTGGTGGTCTGGTTGGCGTCGGAATCGGTTGAAGTGGTGGGGTTAACTTCGGGTGCAGCTGGGGCCTTTCCTTGCGCAGTCATCATTGATTTCATTTCCGCCATCATGGCGGCCATCATATTAATCTGGTCTTCGAGGCCAGTCACTCTGGAAGTCAGCTCTTCTGCCATTTTTCGTGTCTTACTACGGGTCTTCGTGACTACAGAATTTCACCTGTTTAGAAAAACAACAAGTCAGGGGTCTGCGAGCGGAATAAAAGTGCAGAAGTTTAAAACCTTCTTAATACTATGTTCATACGTGGTTAATGGGAGAAAGATTCGATCATGAGCCTTAGCCTCATGCAAACGATCTTTCTACTCATTAAACGTGAATGAGCATCGTATTAAGAAGGTGAATAACCCGTGATAATTATTTACTTTGAGAAAACGATGATGAATGATCATATATATGAAAATGTCGTGATCCTATTACAATCAAAAGCAAAATCAAGCGGGGAAATCGTCTATTCTATCCGACGGCGTTTGGAGGCTAAGGCATCCTCGCCGAATTCCAATTCATCCAGGTCCCATTCTTGCGGGTCTTCGTCTTCCTCGGCTGGCGGCAGTCCCATGTGCTCTGGTACGTACGGCTCCACTCCGGGCAGGTGCGGGACGATGTAGTCCGGTACGTATGGCTCTACGAAGGATTGCCGATATTCCTTGAACAACTTGATGTAGTCCTTGGATGCTCGGTGGATGTTCATCTCGTCATCCAGGTAATCTGGCCACTCCACGTCCTGCAGTGGGGAGTTCTTCAGGGTGTGGATGATGAGGTCGATCTTGGCCTGGTATGCTGCCTTTGCCTCTCTAGTGAGCTCACCTCGTGGTAAGTCGAAGGTGAAGACCCCTGGACGTACTGCTGGCGGGACTTCTTGTAGCATACCAAATTGCCTTACCACCCTGATAGGATAGTAGGCGGTTCCACCTGTGCAGCCCAGTAAAGGGATAGGGTTTCCATTTACTCCTGCGATGCGGGCTTCTAGGATCCTAGGCCAGGTTAGACGCCAGCGAAGCTGTTTCGGTTCTAGGTCTTCTAGTTTTTTCTTCCAATCCTTGAAGGACAGCTCCTCGACAGCGGACTGACACTTCAGGAAGGAACCAAGTGGGTGGATATGTCGGCTGATTTCGTAGCATCCAACACGAAGGTTAAGGGTTTTAACGTGCGAGGTGAACCACATGTAAAGAAGGCCCTTGGATGCTTGGAATGTACCCCTTTGGGTGGGTTGGAAACGGTTTAAGGAAAGAAAGGTTTCGGCCAGAATCATGTAGGAGTAATTCCAGCGGTAACATGCTTGTTTGACAATGTGGACCATGGAAGGATCGAAAGTGGTTTGGGAAGTAGGGAAAAGGACGAAAGCGAAAAAGGCAAGGATGAATACTCTAGCCGGTTTAAGACCAGCTTCGACCGGAAGTGAGGAGTAGTTGTTGTATAGGAATGAGAGGGTAAACTTGCCGGAATTGGATTTAAGGATTTTTTCGATCTCTGTGGTTTTGAGGCGCAGGAATTTGGATAGGGCTAGGGTGGAGTCCTTCCCTAATACTGGCTGCACAATGTGATCGTCAAACTCCAGTCCGATGATCGCTGTATACTCTTCCAGGGTAGGCGTGATCTCTATTCCTCGAATGTTGAAAGTCACGATCTCTGGATCCCAAAACCTTGCCAAGGCTTGAATGAGGGTGGGCTGATAGTTGACCTTGATGAGATCCACTAAGCGTCCTAGGCGTTCTTCAACATAGGCTCGGTTATCCGGGTTGAGACGGCTCCACCACGCTGTGAGCTCCTTACGTGGGACTGGGATGATCTTAATATCCGACTTCCCCATCTATCATGAATATGCAAGAATGTGCTAAAATTAATTACCACGGGTTATAATGAAGATGCAATGTAAATGCACTAGCCCAATTTCATATTTTCTTTTGGTGAAATAAGGATTAAAGTGTTCCTGTTTGACCAAAAGAAGTCGGTCAAAGGGTTTTAATCCAGATTTCTCCCGGAGAAATTATGCAATTGGCTAGGATCTCTCAATGATTGGAATGAAAGCCATTGCCTAAAAAAAAAATTGGAAAATGATCCCTAATACATCAAGTCTAAAGGGACGAGGAGGATGCGGAAATACAACATCCAAAATTTAATATGTAGAAAATTATCTTTCTATCCTAAGATGGCCTTCAGACCAATCATCAAGATGACGGCTCACTCATGAAATGATGTATGAGATGCATGGTATACAGAAATTAAAGTGTATTGGAAGTGAATTATAAGAAAGCCTTACCAACCAGACCCTTTCATGTTTTGGTTTTAGGTATATCAACCGACCAATTCACATGCGCATGAGACAAGTGAGGAATTGACTCTAGAAAATAAAAGAAGGGACAGGGTATGGACCTAAAAAGGCTCCCACTATCTGATCCGACGACTTTGCCCACAAGCTCAATCGAACGTCAAGTGGGAAGAATCATCGATTCAGATAGCGAGTGGGATCGAATATGGTCAACCCAGGCGCAATCAAACGCTAGGGCTTTGCATACCGATCCCTATCTATGGTGACCTAAGGAGAGTGTTTCGCGGCTTGGGTTTAGGCGCTCGTGTGTGCAAGTGTTGTGATCCTCGAAGGTATGCAGGGCATGTACAGCAGTTAATATCAAACAGCGCTTCAAATTTGCAGAAATAAACAATCCCAAACTCCAATCCTGCATAAAACACGTTAAAAATCACTCCTCCCCTTATAACTCCCATCTGCAAGAACATTTAACACATTGTTAGTGGACTTACCTCACCTTCATGAGCGCCTGCAGAAAAATATGTTAGAAAGCACCCAACTTTTAATCGACACAAGTCTTCTAATGGGTTAGAAAAAATCCCCAATGGAGTCGCCAGTCTGTCGCGACCCTCCCGAGATTTCCGGATCCCGAGGGAGCTAATGGATTGCTAGGCCCATTTGATATCTGGGCTCAGCTCGAGCCCTCCCTGACCCATACCAAATCGCGTTAGGAAAATTTAAATCGAGGTCGACCTTAGTGCGGTCGGGTGACATGTGAATAGTGTGCATGCCATCGGAGTCGCTACCAATCATTTATTGGAGGGTATGAATGGAAACCCTATCGAACGATTGGGAGAGATCGTTCAATTCTGCGAAAAACCAGAGAAATGGGTTCGGGGACTTAGTTACGCCGACCCGCAGGTCGACGCCCTTTCGGTACCTAAGTTGAATGATTTCCTAATCTAAGGAATTCATACAGGCGAGATCGGGTAAGGTAGGTTCTAGGAGTCTAAAGGGTTCACGCCAATGGGAATCAATTCAAAGAGAAATTACGTCAAAACAAGTCAGTTCGAGAAGAGGGGATTCCTAGAAGACTAGAAAATACACCAATTGGATTTATGGATGATTTGGAATGATTTAGGTCAGATTGATCAGAGGGGTAAAATGGTCATTTTGGAAGGCTCGGGAATTCAAAAATGTGAAATTAGGTCAAACCAGTTGAATGTGGTTTTTCCCTAATTTTCACAATTTTTGGGAATTCTTCTGGATTTTTTTGAATTTTAGAACTATTTTTCAGGATTTTCTGAGACTTTCTAAAAATTTTCCTATTTTTTTTTCTAACATTTTCTGTATTTTCTAGTATTTTATTTTTGATTGTTTTTATTATTTATTTTTTTTTCAAATATATTTTTATATTTTCTAACAATTTTCCAAATTTTTCTAAAGTTTTTATGATTTTTTATCACTATATTTCCTATTTTTCTACAACTTCTGAATTTTCCTAATTGTTTAAACCCTTTTTATTTGTTTATTTTCATTATTTCTATTTTTTATTTTTTATTTTTATTTATGAATTTTTATTATTTTTCTTTTCAATTTTTATTTTTTTACTTATTGTTTATTATTATTTCATTTTGTTCTATTATTGTTTTATTTTTTGGGAATTTTCTTATTTATTCTATTTTTTTTATTATTTTTTTGTTATTTATTTATTTATTTTTATTTCTAATTTTCCGGACCGGGTCGGGTCAACCCGACCCGTCTGAGAGCCCGGCTCGAAGGCCCAAACCTAAACCCTAGGTTAAACGACGCTGCATTGGTTTTCTATTTTTTTTATTTTTATTATCCTTTTATTTGATTTTTATTTGATTTTCTGATTTATTATTATTATTTTTATTTCGAATTAGGTTATACGGACCGGGTCGTATGGACCCGGCCCACTACCCAGGCCCAAGGCCTGTTATTCAAGCCTGATTCAAAAACGACGTAGTTTAGGTACTTATTATTATTATTTTTTTGAAATTTCGAATTTTCAGAATTTTCTTCTATTTCTTTTATTCCCCAGTTTATTCTGATCTTACGGTCTAAAGCTCACCGCGTGGCTAAGCCACAGCTCTCCGATCGGCATACTGAGATCAACCGTTGGATCTAACTTTGACCAGATCTTAGCCGTTGATTCATTATTCCCCTTTTTGCTATAATTGCCGGCTGACGTGGCATCCGACGTGGTCAGCCACATCGGTGCCACGTCATCTTTGACCGGTCGTCTTCACCGAGGTGGAAGACGACCGGAGCAAGTTCGTCTTCCGACGAAGTCGACAGAGCTTTACCGGCGACGCCAGAACAGGCCTAAAATTCCTAAATCATCTCATTCTTTTAGTTTAAACCGAATCCCAGTCATCTTAAAACCAACATGTCGTGATTCTAGAGCTAAAAATATCCTAAATCCACTCCGACGAACCTCGACAGCCGGCGAAAAACCGGCGAACGTGAATCGTCAGTTTTCAATGCTTAAACTCGACCCTGATCAAACGAAAAGCATGAAATAAAGTTAAGAACGCTTACCTTGAGGTTGCTGTCCCCTGATTCTAGTGAGACGACATTTGCGAGCTCGCAATAGAAGCTCGAGCTCAGAGGGTCAGTTACAGCGTTTCGAGTGGAACCAATGCAAAACGACAAGTAGGGTAGGCTTAGCGACGACTACAGGTACGACTCAACCAAGAAAATTGAAGCAAGAACGTCGAACCGTGGAGCTACCATGAAAGCCAAGCTCCAAACCGAGAAATGGTGATTACCTATTTGGGGAAGGATAGTGAGATCTAGACGGGGGAGGAGGTTCCCTGAGGCCTTCTGAAGCTTGAGGGGGCGTCAACGTCCTCTGGTGAACTTTGGTTCGGGCTGTGCTGAGCTTCGAAGCTCTCGGTCCAAAAACCCTCTGAAACAGAGTCTTCCTTCTCCCTTCGTTTTTATACCGTCTCTGGCCGCCAATCTTCTTCAAAAACATCCTCAACAGAAAATATTGAACTTTTCCCATGATTTTCGCCCACCCAAACTTTAGATCTTGTTAGGATTTCCCAGTTTTAGTTCGAGAATCATGCGAATTTGAAAACCCCAACCAAACATCCTCAACAGAAATTGCATTTTGGTCCTTTTTAGCGAAATTGGACAATTCTGAGGGCTTTTGGACTGGATTTTAATTTTTAAAAATAGAGGAGGATGACACGACTCTAAAAATGTAAAAATGGAAATTAAAAGGCTAAAATGGAATTTCTAGAATTATTTAAATATTCTAAAAAATGAAATTAACAAAGAAACCCTAGATTCCAGACTTTATTTTTCTAAATTTATTCATCAAAAATGAAGATAAACTTAAATTAAAAATATTGACTATTTTTTTGGTAATTTTTCTGACTTCAAATGCTATTTTTTATTAATTTTTCATTATTTTCCTAATTTCTGAAATATTAAAAATACAAAAAATAAAGAAAATTATTTTTTGCTCAAAATTGGTTACCTAGGCTAGGCTGAGATCCCCAAGGTTGATTTTTCATTTTTCTCACTTTTTATTGATTTTTTTATGAATTTTTGAAAATAAAATACAGAAAAATAAAAAAATAAGGAAAATTATTTTTTTTTTCTCAAAATTGGTTCCCTAGGATCGACTGAGGTCCCCAAAGTTGATTTTTCAATTTTCTCACTTTTTATTGATTTTTTATGAATTTTTGAAAATAAAATGCAGAAAAATACAAAAAATGAGGAAAATTATTTTTTTGCTCAAAATTGGTTCCCTAGTCCAAACCAAGGTCCCCAAAGTTGATGTTTTCAATTTTATGAATTTTTATGGATTTTCTAAAAAATTTTGAAAATAAAATTGGCCAAAAATCAAGTGTCAACAGTGACCACCCCAAGAATCATGCACCTGGCCAATTTATATTTCACAACTGAATACGAATAGGTAATTTCTTATTCGGTCAAACATAAGTCACTTTGATTATTCGGCAGTCAGACATTGATCTTAACCTCAAGCAATCGTTAACAACAATATCATTGCAATTTTAATTATTAAAACAACCACCAATGGCTACTAGACTATCAATCAATCAGTCAAACAATTCATCGATCGCTTGGCCCTAATCCATCACTCGATCGTGTTCACAATTTCAGTCAATCAGTCAATCTAACATCCACTAGCCACACACCACCTCGCTACTCGGTCTAACTTATTTAATTATGGCCATTTAACCTAAACCCAGTCTCTAGCTAATCCGGCCACTATTAAATTACTCAAATGTCTAATTAAATTTATTAATTTATTAATTTAGTCCCGAACGTAATTAACTTCTTAGTCGAGAATTAGGGGCCGACTCACAACACATTAGCAATGACGTGCGAACGCGGATTGATTTGACCGGTGGCGGCGAACTTCGACGAGCGACTACGGTCGACGAACCATGATGAGCTCCGGCGACGACAATGAACGAAGCCCGAGTGGCTAGACAACATCCTAAGATATGGATCTGGCTGTTCAAGGATGGATTATGGTTGCTGGACATGTTGGAGCTCCAATAGAGGTGCGGCGACGGCTGGATGGAGGTGACGACGGTGACGACTACATGGGATATACATGGCGGAGAAGCTGAGGTGGATGGACGAGCAAAGGCTAAACGACAAAAGGTATTGGTCGAGCTCAGGATGAGTTGGATTCGCGGCGGATAACGAGCTACTGGGGTGGCGACGCGATGTAACATGACAGAAAGGCGAAACTCGTGAAGTGGACGGCGACAATAACAATGCAATGGTGGAGTAGAGGATGATTGCTGGAGTATGCTGGAGATAACGACGACGAGCTAATGGTGACTCGATGGACGGTGTGAGCTGAAGGTGGCAAGTTGAAGTAGTGAAAGGCTGAAGACGGTAGAGGGGGGGTTGGCTCGGCGCGTTACAATGTGACGGGTGGTGCGAGGACACTGCGGATGGTTCATGGAGGAGGAGTGGTGGTCGATGGCTGACTAGTTGTGTCACGCCTCGAACCCCACGAGCATGCAACATCTCGCACAAACACAATGGTCGATAAAGATAATGCGACATCCCAGGATTTGTCGCCGACCCAAATCGATTCGATTAAAGCGAATGCTAGCGAAAACGACACAATAACCTCGACAACAACTGAGCAAGGTAAAAGTACGACCAAAACACTTATATATATTCACATCCTTCATACATCATTTATACCATCAACTACATCAATCGTGTAAGCAATACAAACTAGGTCGACTACACGTCAAAAAGGATCTATGGTCGAAAGAGCTATACTCTAAGCAAAAGATCACCCCAAAACAAAGTACGTACTAAGATCTACTTGCCTCCACTACTGACATCAGATAGTGGAATCTCCTTAGGGTCGCTCACTATCGTAATCTCTCCATCCTCAGAATCACTCGCTAGTGAATTTTTATCGGTATCCATCGGCACAGGAATATCCCCAGGGTCCACTACCCATCTATCCTCGATGACAGTTGAAGCGTCCCAATCGCTGACGATCTCTGATGGGGTCTTGAATCCATGAGTAGATTGCTCAGTAAACCCTTCTAACGGTACCTCCATACAACGTAAAAATGTGCTCTCTATTGATCGTCTCCCTCATCCACCCAAACTCTAGTAATATACCTAAGGTACGTCCGATCTTCACTGACAGAGTACTCTTCCACTTCAGTCTCTATCACTCGTGGAATCCCAAAATAGAGCGGTGGTGGTGTTTTCATGAAAGGTGGGGAAACTAACGACTACTACGAGAACACATCTCAGTAAGTTTGCCCTTTAAACCCCGCTCAGAACAATGCGTAATCACACGATTAATTCTAGGCATGCAATTAGGCTAACAATTCAGCCATGAAATAAATGAACCCAACAGGCAAATGAACATCCATAGTGATATGATCATGCATTAGAATGCATAGGCATAGAGGATCTCAAGTTTCTGCCACAATAGAATTTCATTTTCAATCTGACCAGCGCTAGTCATCTCAGGTCATGCCTCAATCCGCGCTAGTTGTCTCACGATTGGCACCCTTATCTCTCTAGCTACCCTGTGCCGAGTACGTCTGAGCGCACTGTGTCTCGACTCACAATATTCACATCAGGTCGGTATCCTTATCGCTCCACTTTTCCCGTGCCATATTGGCATCTCAGGGCTGCCCTCTGCCCTGCGAATACACATCTCAGGGTTACATTACTGCTTGACGATCATTTCACACGATAGTCAAAAGTATGCCAAAGCAACATAATGCACCTCATGGTATTTACCCACACATGACAAGTCAGATACATGCAATTTCAGTCAAGCAGTTTAATTTCAAATAAAATCAATAAGTAATCGATTTACATTCGTGTAATTGCTCAATGACTTTTATTAGAAATAGTTGCCTATTGCATCACATAGTTGGACGCGCATTCCTAGCCTAGCACATATAATTCGACCTTCAGATTCACATTCTTTTTCTACTCTGTGAACAGTAATACCCCGGAGTGAATAGTGTTTTTCAGGGTGAATAGTGAACTTCGATCGTGAATAGTATTTTTCAGTGACTCGCAACGCTATTTTTTCACATTTTCTCATCTAACACTCCTCTACAACATTTCAAATATCCTTATAATTATGAATCCTTCACAAATAACATAACTCAGCCTCAATACACAAAAATTTCGACGGGTGAATAGTAACTCGTTGTGAACAGTACCCGCGAAAATAAAACGGTCTATTTCACCTCAAAACAACTCCGATTTGAGCCTAGTTTTCGCCCTAAACCTTCGTCTAGCGATTACCTATCATCCTACTCAAGATTTAGGTGGAAAAATCACTAGAAATTTAGTGGAAAAGTCCATGAATAGAGTTGGGACCAAAGCAGCAAAATTGGAGAAAGACGACTACGCACAAAGTTGAATCAAAATGAAATTCCTGATGATTTATAATTCATATAGGGTTGATTCTTACATCAAAATGTCAAGGCAAGAAAGACGAAAAAACTTACAGTTGGTCAGAAATTCAACCGATGTGAGGAAGGCTATGAAAATGGCGGGAAACTAGCGAAATAGTAAACTAGAATACAACCTGCACAGGATCCGGTTTAACTTCTGTTTGGGGGTGTTCTGAGGCTAGTCTTGAGCTAAGTTTTTTTGGAGATGTACTAGAGAAAGTGTTAAAGACGAAGTTAAAACGATGTCTCAAAATGACGATGTTTGGACAGTGAACGAGGGGCACAATAGGTGGCAGCGGTAGAGACCAAATCTGGTTGAGAGAGAGAAATTGAGAGAGAGAGAGAGAGAGAGAGAGAGAGAGAGAGAGAGAGAGAGTGCAAGCTTGGGTTGATGATAAGGCCACGAAAATGGAGGAGCGAGGGAGCAGATTTTTGGCCAAAAAGAGAATAGAGAGAGGAAGAGATAATGATCAAGCATTAATGGGCATACTAATCAAGCTTGGACTTTATCAAAGATGGCAAGAGGGGTAAGTGAGGTGGCTAGGTGGAATGTCACACGATGATGTGTCATGGTGAGGTAGCGAGGTGACGTGGCGATGATGAGGTGGTCAACGCGATAAATTCAACAACAGATGCGAAATTTCAAGCGATCGACAATTTTTAGGACTAGTTGGGCTTTGGTACAAATGATGGCAGACACTAAAATTTGACAAGATTGTGATCTAAAAGTACCCACTGGACCATTAATAACACTCTAGGGAGCCTAACACACCCAGGGCAAAATCGTCGTTTTTTTTCGGCTTTTCGACGGCGATCGGAGTGAAACTGCCAAATTTTTAAATTAGGTGAGGCAACGTCCAATCTTTTGCAGTGATACTCGTGAAAGTTCGATATCTAATTTTCGAGACTCGAACGAGTCTCGAAATTAGATATCGAACTTTCACGAGTATCACTGCAAAAGATTGGACGTTGCCTCACCTAATTTAAAAATTTGGCAGTTTCACTCCGATCGCCGTCGAAAGCCGAAAAAACGACGATTTTGCCCCTGGGTTGTGTTAGGCTCCCTAGAGTGTTATTAATGGTCCAGTGGGTACTTTTAGATCACAATCTTGTCAAATTTTAGTGTCTGCCATCATTTGTACCAAAGCCCAACTAGTCCTAAAAATTGTCGATCGCTTGAAATTTCGCATCTGTTGTTGAATTTATCGCGTTGACCACCTCATCATCGCCACGTCACCTCGCTACCTCACCATGACACATCATCGTGTGACATTCCACCTAGCCACCTCACTTACCCCTCTTGCCATCTTTGATAAAGTCCAAGCTTGATTAGTATGCCCATTAATGCTTGATCATTATCTCTTCCTCTCTCTATTCTCTTTTTGGCCAAAAATCTGCTCCCTCGCTCCTCCATTTTCGTGGCCTTATCATCAACCCAAGCTTGCACTCTCTCTCTCTCTCTCTCTCTCTCTCTCTCTCTCTCTCTCTCAATTTCTCTCTCTCAACCAGATTTGGTCTCTACCGCTGCCACCTATTGTGCCCCTCGTTTCACTGTCCAAACATCGTCATTTTGAGACATCGTTTTAACTTCGTCTTTAACACTTTCTCTAGTACATCTCCAAAAAAACTTAGCTCAAGACTAGCCTCAGAACACCCCCAAACAGAAGTTAAACCGGATCCTGTGCAGGTTGTATTCTAGTTTACTATTTCGCTAGTTTCCCGCCATTTTCATAGCCTTCCTCACATCGGTTGAATTTCTGACCAACTGTAAGTTTTTTCGTCTTTCTTGCCTTGACATTTTGATGTAAGAATCAACCCTATATGAATTATAAATCATCAGGAATTTCATTTTGATTCAACTTTGTGCGTAGTCGTCTTTCTCCAATTTTGCTGCTTTGGTCCCAACTCTATTCATGGACTTTTCCACTAAATTTCTAGTGATTTTTCCACCTAAATCTTGAGTAGGATGATAGGTAATCGCTAGACGAAGGTTAGGGCGAAAACTAGGCTCAAATCGGAGTTGTTTTGAGGTGAAATAGACCGTTTTATTTTCGCGGGTACTGTTCACAACGAGTTACTATTCACCCGTCGAAATTTTTGTGTATTTGAGGCTGAGTTATGTTATTTGTGAAGGATTCATAATTATAAGGATATTTGAAATGTTGTAGAGGAGTGTTAGATGAGAAAATGTGAAAAAATAGCGTTGCGAGTCACTGAAAAATACTATTCACGATCGAAGTTCACTATTCACCCTGAAAAACACTATTCACTCCGGGGTATTACTGTTCACAGAGTAGAAAAGAATGTGAATCTGAAGGTCGAATTATATGTGCTAGGCTAGGAATGCGCGTCCAACTATGTGATGCAATAGGCAACTATTTCTAATAAAAGTCATTGAGCAATTACACGAATGTAAATCGATTACTTATTGATTTTATTTGAAATTAAACTGCTTGACTGAAATTGCATGTATCTGACTTGTCATGTGTGGGTAAATACCATGAGGTGCATTATGTTGCTTTGGCATACTTTTGACTATCGTGTGAAATGATCGTCAAGCAGTAATGTTAACCCTGAGATGTGTATTCGCAGGGCAGAGGGCAGCCCTGAGATGCCAATATGGCACGGGAAAAGTGGAGCGATAAGGATACCGACCTGATGTGAATATTGTGAGTCGAGACACAGTGCGCTCAGACGTACTCGGCACAGGGTAGCTAGAGAGATAAGGGTGCCAATCGTGAGACAACTAGCGCGGATTGAGGCATGACCTGAGATGACTAGCGCTGGTCAGATGAAAATGAAATTCTATTGTGGCAGAAACTTGAGATCCTCTATGCCTATGCATTCTAATGCATGATCATATCACTATTGGATGTTCATTTGCCTGTTGGGTTCATTTATTGTCATGGCTGAATTGTTAGCCTAATTGCATGCCTAGAATTAATCGTGTGATTACGCATTGTTCTGAGCGGGGTTTAAAGGCAAACTTACTGAGATGTGTTCTCGTAGTAGTCGTTAGTTTTCCCCACCTTTCATGAAAACACCACCACCGCTCTATTTTTGGGATTCCACGAGTGATAGAGACTGAAGTGGAAGAGTACTCTGTCAGTGAAGATCGACGTACCTTAGGTATATTACTAGAGTTTGGGTGGATGAGGGAGACGATCAATAGAGAGCACATTTTTACGTTGTATGGAGGTACCGTTAGAAGGGTTTACTGAGCAATCTACTTCATGGATTCAGACCCCATCAGAGATCGTCAGCGATTGGGACGCTTCAACTGTCATCGAGGATAGATGGGTAGTGGACCCTGGGGATATTCCTGTGCCGATGGATACCGATAAAAATTCACTAGCGAGTGATTCTGAGGATGGAGAGATTACGATAGTGAGCGACCCTAAGGAGATTCCACTATCTGATGTCAGTAGTGGAGGCAAGTAGATCTTAGTACGTACTTTGTTTTGGGGTGATCTTTTGCTTAGAGTATAGCTCTTTCGACCATAGATCCTTTTTGACGTGTAGTCGACCTAGTTTGTATTGCTTACACGATTGATGTAGTTGATGGTATAAATGATGTATGAAGGATGTGAATATATATAAGTGTTTTGGTCGTACTTTTACCTTGCTCAGTTGTTGTCGAGGTTATTGTGTCGTTTTCGCTAGCATTCGCTTTAATCGAATCGATTTGGGTCGGCGACAAATCCTGGGATGTCGCATTATCTTTATCGACCATTGTGTTTGTGCGAGATGTTGCATGCTCGTGGGGTTCGAGGCGTGACACAACTAGTCAGCCATCGACCACCACTCCTCCTCCATGAACCATCCGCAGTGTCCTCGCACCACCCGTCACATTGTAACGCGCCGAGCCAACCCCCCCTCTACCGTCTTCAGCCTTTCACTACTTCAACTTGCCACCTTCAGCTCACACCGTCCATCTGAGTCACCATTAGCTCGTCGTCGTTATCTCCAGCATACTCCAGCAATCATCCTCTACTCCACCATTGCATTGTTATTGTCGCCGTCCACTTCACGAGTTTCGCCTTTCTGTCATGTTACATCGCGTCGCCACCCCAGTAGCTCGTTATCCGCCGCGAATCCAACTCATCCTGAGCTCGACCAATACCTTTTGTCGTTTAGCCTTTGCTCGTCCATCCACCTCAGCTTCTCCGCCATGTATATCCCATGTAGTCGTCACCGTCGTCACCTCCATCCAGCCGTCGCCGCACCTCTATTGGAGCTCCAACATGTCCAGCAACCATAATCCATCCTTGAACAGCCAGATCCATATCTTAGGATGTTGTCTAGCCACTCGGGCTTCGTTCATTGTCGTCGCCGGAGCTCATCATGGTTCGTCGACCGTAGTCGCTCGTCGAAGTTCGCCGCCACCGGTCAAATCAATCCGCGTTCGCACGTCATTGCTAATGTGTTGTGAGTCGGCCCCTAATTCTCGACTAAGAAGTTAATTACGTTCGGGACTAAATTAATAAATTAATAAATTTAATTAGACATTTGAGTAATTTAATAGTGGCCGGATTAGCTAGAGACTGGGTTTAGGTTAAATGGCCATAATTAAATAAGTTAGACCGAGTAGCGAGGTGGTGTGTGGCTAGTGGATGTTAGATTGACTGATTGACTGAAATTGTGAACACGATCGAGTGATGGATTAGGGCCAAGCGATCGATGAATTGTTTGACTGATTGATTGATAGTCTAGTAGCCATTGGTGGTTGTTTTAATAATTAAAATTGCAATGATATTGTTGTTAACGATTGCTTGAGGTTAAGATCAATGTCTGACTGCCGAATAATCAAAGTGACTTATGTTTGACCGAATAAGAAATTACCTATTCGTATTCAGTTGTGAAATATAAATTGGCCAGGTGCATGATTCTTGGGGTGGTCACTGTTGACACTTGATTTTTGGCCAATTTTATTTTCAAAATTTTTTAGAAAATCCATAAAAATTCATAAAATTGAAAACATCAACTTTGGGGACCTTGGTTTGGACTAGGGAACCAATTTTGAGCAAAAAAATAATTTTCCTCATTTTTTGTATTTTTCTGCATTTTATTTTCAAAAATTCATAAAAAATCAATAAAAGTGAGAAAATTGAAAAATCAACTTTGGGGACCTCAGTCGATCCTAGGGAACCAATTTTGAGAAAAAAAAAATAATTTTCCTTATTTTTTTATTTTTCTGTATTTTATTTTCAAAAATTCATAAAAAAATCAATAAAAAGTGAGAAAAATGAAAAATCAACCTTGGGGATCTCAGCCTAGCCTAGGTAACCAATTTTGAGCAAAAAATAATTTTCTTTATTTTTTGTATTTTTAATATTTTCAGAAATTAGGAAAATAATGAAAAATTAATAAAAAATAGCATTTGAAGTCAGAAAAATTACCAAAAAAATAGTCAATATTTTTAATTTAAGTTTATCTTCATTTTTGATGAATAAATTTAGAAAAATAAAGTCTGGAATCTAGGGTTTCTTTGTTAATTTCATTTTTTAGAATATTTAAATAATTCTAGAAATTCCATTTTAGCCTTTTAATTTCCATTTTTACATTTTTAGAGTCGTGTCATCCTCCTCTATTTTTAAAAATTAAAATCCAGTCCAAAAGCCCTCAGAATTGTCCAATTTCGCTAAAAAGGACCAAAATGCAATTTCTGTTGAGGATGTTTGGTTGGGGTTTTCAAATTCGCATGATTCTCGAACTAAAACTGGGAAATCCTAACAAGATCTAAAGTTTGGGTGGGCGAAAATCATGGGAAAAGTTCAATATTTTCTGTTGAGGATGTTTTTGAAGAAGATTGGCGGCCAGAGACGGTATAAAAACGAAGGGAGAAGGAAGACTCTGTTTCAGAGGGTTTTTGGACCGAGAGCTTCGAAGCTCAGCACAGCCCGAACCAAAGTTCACCAGAGGACGTTGACGCCCCCTCAAGCTTCAGAAGGCCTCAGGGAACCTCCTCCCCCGTCTAGATCTCACTATCCTTCCCCAAATAGGTAATCACCATTTCTCGGTTTGGAGCTTGGCTTTCATGGTAGCTCCACGGTTCGACGTTCTTGCTTCAATTTTCTTGGTTGAGTCGTACCTGTAGTCGTCGCTAAGCCTACCCTACTTGTCGTTTTGCATTGGTTCCACTCGAAACGCTGTAACTGACCCTCTGAGCTCGAGCTTCTATTGCGAGCTCGCAAATGTCGTCTCACTAGAATCAGGGGACAGCAACCTCAAGGTAAGCGTTCTTAACTTTATTTCATGCTTTTCGTTTGATCAGGGTCGAGTTTAAGCATTGAAAACTGACGATTCACGTTCGCCGGTTTTTCGCCGGCTGTCGAGGTTCGTCGGAGTGGATTTAGGATATTTTTAGCTCTAGAATCACGACATGTTGGTTTTAAGATGACTGGGATTCGGTTTAAACTAAAAGAATGAGATGATTTAGGAATTTTAGGCCTGTTCTGGCGTCGCCGGTAAAGCTCTGTCGACTTCGTCGGAAGACGAACTTGCTCCGGTCGTCTTCCACCTCGGTGAAGACGACCGGTCAAAGATGACGTGGCACCGATGTGGCTGACCACGTCGGATGCCACGTCAGCCGGCAATTATAGCAAAAAGGGGAATAATGAATCAACGGCTAAGATCTGGTCAAAGTTAGATCCAACGGTTGATCTCAGTATGCCGATCGGAGAGCTGTGGCTTAGCCACGCGGTGAGCTTTAGACCGTAAGATCAGAATAAACTGGGGAATAAAAGAAATAGAAGAAAATTCTGAAAATTCGAAATTTCAAAAAAATAATAATAATAAGTACCTAAACTACGTCGTTTTTGAATCAGGCTTGAATAACAGCCTTGGGCCTGGGTAGTGGGCCGGGTCCATACGACCCGGTCCGTATAACCTAATTCGAAATAAAAATAATAATAATAAATCAGAAAATCAAATAAAAATCAAATAAAAGGATAATAAAAATAAAAAAAATAGAAAACCAATGCAGCGTCGTTTAACCTAGGGTTTAGGTTTGGGCCTTCGAGCCGGGCTCTCAGACGGGTCGGGTTGACCCGACCCGGTCCGGAAAATTAGAAATAAAAATAAATAAATAAATAACAAAAAAATAATAAAAAAAATAGAATAAATAAGAAAATTCCCAAAAAATAAAACAATAATAGAACAAAATGAAATAATAATAAACAATAAGTAAAAAAATAAAAATTGAAAAGAAAAATAATAAAAATTCATAAATAAAAATAAAAATAAAAAATAGAAATAATGAAAATAAACAAATAAAAAGGGTTTAAACAATTAGGAAAATTCAGAAGTTGTAGAAAAATAGGAAATATAGTGATAAAAAATCATAAAAACTTTAGAAAAATTTGGAAAATTGTTAGAAAATATAAAAATATATTTGAAAAAAAAATAAATAATAAAAACAATCAAAAATAAAATACTAGAAAATACAGAAAATGTTAGAAAAAAAAATAGGAAAATTTTTAGAAAGTCTCAGAAAATCCTGAAAAATAGTTCTAAAATTCAAAAAAATCCAGAAGAATTCCCAAAAATTGTGAAAATTAGGGAAAAACCACATTCAACTGGTTTGACCTAATTTCACATTTTTGAATTCCCGAGCCTTCCAAAATGACCATTTTACCCCTCTGATCAATCTGACCTAAATCATTCCAAATCATCCATAAATCCAATTGGTGTATTTTCTAGTCTTCTAGGAATCCCCTCTTCTCGAACTGACTTGTTTTGACGTAATTTCTCTTTGAATTGATTCCCATTGGCGTGAACCCTTTAGACTCCTAGAACCTACCTTACCCGATCTCGCCTGTATGAATTCCTTAGATTAGGAAATCATTCAACTTAGGTACCGAAAGGGCGTCGACCTGCGGGTCGGCGTAACTAAGTCCCCGAACCCATTTCTCTGGTTTTTCGCAGAATTGAACGATCTCTCCCAATCGTTCGATAGGGTTTCCATTCATACCCTCCAATAAATGATTGGTAGCGACTCCGATGGCATGCACACTATTCACATGTCACCCGACCGCACTAAGGTCGACCTCGATTTAAATTTTCCTAACGCGATTTGGTATGGGTCAGGGAGGGCTCGAGCTGAGCCCAGATATCAAATGGGCCTAGCAATCCATTAGCTCCCTCGGGATCCGGAAATCTCGGGAGGGTCGCGACAGACTGGCGACTCCATTGGGGATTTTTTCTAACCCATTAGAAGACTTGTGTCGATTAAAAAGTTGGGTGCTTTCTAACATATTTTTCTGCAGGCGCTCTTGAAGGTGAGGTAAGTCCACTAACCTAATGTGTTAAATGTTCTTGCAGATGGGAGTTATAAGGGGAGGAGTGATTGCTGACATGTTTTATGCAGGGTTGGAGTTTGGGGTTGTTTGTTTATTTTCTGCAAATTAGAAGCGCTGTCTGATATCAACTGTTGTTCATGTCTTGCATATTTGAGGATCACGACACCTGCACACACAAGCACCTAAACCCAAGCCGTGAAACACTATTTTTAGGTCGCCATAAATAGGGATCGATATGCAAAACCCTAGCGTTTGATTGCGCCTGGGTTGACCATATTCGATCCCGCTCGCTATCTGGATTGATGATTCTTCCCACTTGACGTTCGATTACGCTTGTGGGCAATGTTGTCCGATCAGATAGTGGGAGCCTTTTTAGGTCCATACCCTGTCCCTTCTTTTATTTTCTAGAGTCAATTCCTCACTTGTCTCATGCGCATGTGAATTGGTCGGTTGGTATACCTAAAACCAAACATGAAAGGTCCGGTTAGTAAGGCTTTCTTACTTTCGGCTTATAATTCATACACTTTAAATTCTGTATACCATGCATTTCATACATCATCTCATGAGTGAGTCGTCATCTTGATGATTGGCTTGAAAGCCATCTTAGGATAGAAAGTTAATTTTTTGTACACATTAAATTTCCGGATGTTGTATTTCCGCATCCTCCTCGCTCCCTTTAGAACTAATGTATTCGCACATTTTCCAACTTTTTTTTAATAGGCAATGGCTTTCATTCCAATCACTGAGAGGTCCTAGTCAATTGCATAATTTCTTTGGGAGAAATCTGGATTAAAACCCTCTGACTGACTTCTTTTGGTCAAGTAGGAACACTTTAATCCTTATTTCACCAAAAGAAAGTATGGAATTAGGTTAGTGCATTCACATTGCATCTTCATTATAACCCGTGGTAATTAATTTTAGCACATTCTTGCATATTCATGATAGATGGGGAAATCAGATATTAAGGTCATCCCAGTCCCACGCAAGGAGCTCACAGCATGGTGGAGCCGTCTCAACCGGATAACCAAGCCTATGTTGAAGAACGCCTAGGACGCTTGGTAGATCTCATCAAGGTCAACTATCGACCCACCCTCATTCAAGCTTTGGCAAGGTTTTGGGATCCAGAGACTGTGACTTTCAACTTCCGAGGAATAGAGATCACGCCTACCCTGGAGGAATATACAGCGATCATTGGAATAGAGTTCGACGACCACATTGTGCAGCCGGTATTGGGGAAGGATTCCACACTAGCCTTGTCTAAATTTCTGCGCCTCAAGACCACGGAAATTGAAAAAGTCCTCAAATCCAACTCCGGTAAGTTCACCCTCTCATTCCTATACAACAACTACTCGTCTCTCCCAGCCGAAGCTAGTCTTAAACCGGCTAAGGTATTCATTCTAGCCTTTTTCGCTTTCGTCCTTTTCCCCACTTCCCAAACCACATTCAATCTTTCCATGGTCCACATTGTCAAACAAGTGTGTTATCACTGAAATTACTCTTACATGATTCTAGCCGAGACCTTCCTTTCTTTAAACCGCTTTCAATCCACCCAAAGGGGTACGTTCCAAGCATCCAACGGTCTTCTCTACATGTGGCTCACTTCACATGTTAAAATCTTCAACCTGCGTGTCGGATGCTATGAGATCAGTCGACTTATCCACCGGCTTGGTTCCTTCCTAAAGTGTCAGTCCGCTGTCGAGAAGCTGTCCTTCAAAGATTGGAAGAAAAAGCTGGAAGACTTAGAGCCAAAACAGATTCGCTGGCGCCTAACCTGCCTAGGATTTTAGAAGCCCGCATAACAGGAATAGACGAAAACCCTATCCCCTTACTAGGCTGCACAGGTGGGACCGCCTACTATCCCATTAGAGTGGTAAGGCATTCGGTATGCTACAGGAGGTCCCACCAGCAGTGCGTCCAGGGATCTTTGCCTTCGATCTACCACGAGGCGAACTCACCAAAGAGACCAAGGTAGCGTACCAGGCCAAGATCGACCTCATCATCTACACCCTAAAGAGCTCTCCACTGCAGGACGTGGAGTGGCCAGATTACCTAGACGAGGAGATGAACATCCACCGAGCATCCAAGGACTATATCAGGCTGTTCAAGGAGTACCGGCAATCCTTGGTGGAGCCATATGTACCTGATTATATCGTCCCGCACTTACCCGGAGTGGAGCTGTACGTGCCAGAACACATGGGGACCGCCACCAACTGAGGAAGACGAAGACCCGCAAGAATGGGACTTGGATGAATTGGAAGTCGGCGAGGATGCCTTAGCCTCCAAACATCGTCGGACAGAATAGACGATTTCCCATTTGATTTTGATTTCATTGTAATGAAA
>JAGVVM010015305.1:0-15738 GCA_019149425.1 Psidium friedrichsthalianum | reverse complement strand
AACGTGGGCGGGTGAGAACTAAGAACATATCAAAAAATGGTGGGGGAAAGAACTATAACTTAATACAAAGACAACATCAACCAATGACACAAATGTTGTTTTGTTGAGACCAAGACATCATCAACGAACAAAAATGGAGACTTGAGGTTTATCTCCTTGTCCAAAAATTCATTTCCCTTTTATTTTTTTTCTCAGATTATCAAACATTTATTAGGTCATTCGATATAGGAATGAAGAGGTAATGATATAGAGAGGTCTGAAAACTAAAGAGGAGGAGATTTTTCAATTTTTGCATATGCTACTGAAAATAGAATTCCACCTAATGGTGGGCTGAGCGATCCATCAAAAGCTATGTCTAATTAAATTGAATCTATGTAATGAGAGGAACCGATATGTGGCATTGTTTGTGCATAGGTGACGAATAGCAATGTTCCCTTGCACTATTTTGTATACCTATTTATTGCCAAAATAGACTACTTAAATAGGACTCTTCAAAAAAAAATATTTAATTTCAAGATTGGGTTTTTTTTTCTTCTTCCTTTTTTAAGTTCATGAATCGTCAGTTGCAGAGCTCAAGCTTATCTCTGCGTTCAAAAAGGCTGTGGATTGCTACTCAAAGGGGTTCAAAGTCTTTGATCAATACTCCCAAGCACAGGATATTTTCTTTCACGCTTTCAAGGTACTTGATTTCGTTCTATTTGGCATTGTTCTCAAAATTCTTTTTTCCAATAATATAGAGAGTTGAACATTGTGATTGAGTTTTGTTTCTGAATTTGCTCTGCATCACATCATCAAAGAGAGTCAAGAGTTTTTCTGAACAAACTTCTACTCCTCAATAAGTGAAATATGCATAGTTACGTGTGGAACTTCTCCAAAGGCCGGCGATTGTTTGGTCTTCCATGAATCTATGTCGTGCCTTCCATGAATCTATGTCGTGCGAATGTCTCTAATTGCTGAAATCTTTAGCTTTCACGTTGTCTAGGTGACAATGGACTTTATTCGGTTGGTTCCTCATTGGCAAAGCTGCCTTCTTTGTCGTGGGTAAATTGTTATTGTTTTCTCTTGCTTCTCGACCTTGACAAACTTCTATTAATGGGGGAGTTTGTTCTCGTGCATCTTTGCCTATATTTATTTCTCTGTGCTTCCTTTTCAAATTTTCTTTCTCAATTTTCTTGATGTCAATATGCTTTAAGCTACAAAGAAAATCTCGGCATTATATCAGATGAAGAATATAGTAAAATTTGCTCCTTGGAGGCTTCTCTTCTCTTTACCATAACACAAAGACAACAAGATTGGCTCCTTTGATTGTTTGAATTGAGAGGATATGATAGTTTGACATATTTTCTTTTGTTGGAATGTTTCATTGCTTGTAATTAATTGAGTTTGTGATTGCATTGTTAATATGATGATGAATTAATCAAGATTAGATGGCATCCCAAAAAGAGACATCCATGACAAAATGGAACGAAACTTCCACCAACTTGTTTGTGAGTTTGATGGTAGAAGAGGTCAAAAAAGGAAATCGCAAACCTCTTGTACTTTCAACAAATCATGGTGGAAAAACATTAAGATTGCATTCAATAACAATATGAGAGTCCAATATACCCAAGCACAATGAGAAATAAGGTGAACAAGCTGAGAACACATTATAGTCGTTTCTAGAAACCTCTTTCACAATCTGGATTTTTTTAGGATAATGTCAATAAAAGAGTGACCGTTTATTATCCAAGCATATGGAACTTCACGTCAAGGTATCATTTTGTCATTTTTAGACCATTGTACATGTAAGTTTTAACGGTTTTGATTATGTTACCGATATACGCTGTTTATTGTGTATTCATTACAGGATAATAGTGAGTGAATGAAGTCAAGAAGGATGGATTTTCTATTTATTCCGAGTTGTGCATTGTATTTGGTAATACATATGCTACTGACGATCATGTAATAGGAAGTGACCAACATTTGACACTGTCAAATGATGATGACAATTGTAAAGATGATAGTAATGATTCTTTGGAGGGTTTTGGTGATCGCCACCTTGATGAGGAGAGCTTCACACCTGGCGATCCTAGTACTCTAGCTCATGATAAGCACAACTTGGATAGAACTCCGAATGCCAAGAGAAGAAGACAAAGTAGCAAATACAATTTAACCACAACCTGCAAAGCCATTGAAGATATGATCAGCTCCTCCTCGAGCACCTCACTACCACCTGTGAATCCCTATTCCGTAATTGCTGTGGTTAATATCTTACTTGCCATAGCTAAGTTGGACGATGGTCTTTACGCCAAAGGAGTGGACAAAGCATATGCTAGTGCTGAATGGAGAGAGACTTTCATCACAAGCACCTCTGAAAGGAGGAATGTACTTCTTCAAAATCTTTAGGAGATGTTGGGAAATGTATTGTGGATTATGTGGTGTTCGATTTCATTTTATTCTGTGACTCATCTTGTCAGTTGTTGTTTGATTTTAAGGATATTCATGTTAAGACTCTTTCGTTTGCATTTGCTATGAGTATAATGGATTGCGTGAAATTTACGTTATTTTTCCAATTACCTACGTTAATGTCGTTGTATTTGTGTGATGTTATAGGTATAATGGAAGAGGAATCAAGTACTATGTCTACTGGACAGTTAACTCCAGCTGGAACATGCTTAAATAAGTTTCATATTAAGATAATACGTTCATGGATCTATGCTCAGATGCTGGACAAGTGCTCACACATGAAAGAACCATGTAGGGATGGTAAACAATCGAGAGCCAAATGGGTAAGCGAGATTATTTGTGGACACTTGGATAGAATATACGAGGCCTTCAGGTTGAAAAGACATGTTTTTCTAAATCTATGCGATTTAATGAGAGAAAATGGTTGATTGAAAGATAGTTAATATATTAAGGTAGATGAAAAAGTTAGTATCTTTTTATTCGTGGTTGGTCAGAAGAGCTCTATGAGAGCTTTGTGCGAGAGATTCCAACATTCCCCACAAATAGTTAGCAAACATTTTACTATAGTGTTGAAAGCATTGGTCAAAATTTCAAATGAAGTCACCAAAGCACCTTCTTTTGATGTTGTCTCGGAGGAGATTACGTTGGATCCTAATCATTTGCGCTACTTTAAGGTATGTTTTCCATATCAAGTTTACATCATCAAAAAATTGTAATTGATAATCTTGTATAATACTATACTTTTGTAAAATCACAGGGCTACATAAGTGCTATTGATGGTACACACATTAGTACTGTTGTGCATGTGTCAAATTAGGTCCCATATAAAAATAGGAAATGGACCATCACCCAGAATGTGCTATGTGCTTGTTCCTTTGACATGAAATTTACCTTCGTGTATGTTGGATGGGACGAATCAACCAATAATACTCAGGTGGTCTCAGCCGCACTCGAGGATCTCGAGTAGAATTTTCCTCGACCACCACCAGGTGTTTTCTTTGCTTATTAGCAGTTATTTGCTTATGATCATATTATGGTTGCATACCATAACAAATCTATATTATGCCTTGTAGGCAAATATTACGTGGTAGATTCTAATTATGCAGCACTTCCAGGATTTTTAACGTCTTTTAAAGGTGAACGGTATCATTTAAATGATTATAGAGGTAGAGGGGGACGTGCTACAATAGCAAGAGAAATGTTCAACCATAGGCACTCTTCACTTTGGAACGTAATTGAGAGAGCATTTGGGGCATTAAAAAAACGGTTCTTTATATTGCAACATATGTCTTCCTTTCCAATTTAGAAGCAAGCCTCCATTGTGATTGCATGTTGTGCTCTTCACAATTATATTCGTGACCAAGATAGGATGGACAGAAACGTTTTTCAATTATGGTGATCCTGATTATGCATATGGGTCTACAGAAGAAGAGGTTGCTAATGATGTATCGAATGTGCAGGCAAGTGAGATGAACATGTTTAGGAAAAGTATTGCCAATAAAATGGCAAGGGACTACGATAAGCCTGAAATTCCATGACTTTGTATTTTTTAATTATGTAATCATATTTTATCTACTTGGGAACATTTATGTATGACTCATAATTTTAATTTTTCCTATCTATGGAAAACATATTTCATGTTTTCATTGTTCAATTCTAATTCATCTTCTCTTTCATTTTTTTTTTTATAGTTGATCTTATTCATATTGAAAAAAATTAGGAACATAATTAAATGAAAAAATTAGGAACAGAATTTTTTTGCAATTACCAAACACGTTTCTGCTTCGAGAACAAAAATTTTATGCAGTTAACAAACGCATTTATGTTCTTTTTTTGGTCCGAGAACATAATTTTTTCTGCAGTCACCAAACGCATTTCTGTTCCTAGAAATCGTTGCCAGGAACAGAAATAAAAAAAAAAAGTGTATTTCTATTCCAAAAGTTGTTCCCAAAACAGATCGTTGGAAAACTAGTCACTGCGGTGACATCCCATTATTGGCCGTATATTATTAGAGTCAATTCATCTTGTTACCCCCGCAAGATTCCCGGAGAATAAGCTTCGTTAATTTCTTAGTTCGGAAAGCACCATGTGCCATTCACACATCGTGTTGATATCGGAGCTGCATCGTCCGCCTCTCATTTCCCTACTTGGTCTGTGGCTGTCCTTATGCGGCGATTCTTATCTCAAAGGTAGAAAAGAGCGAGATCCGATAATTGCTCCATTCTCCATCCTCAAATTGCTAAATGATGTAGATGGCACAGCAATGTCTGCTACGATGACGTAGACATCAGCTGCGCTCCTATTTTTCATTTGCTCTTTATTGGTAAGTAGCGGTGTCGGAAGCATATATAGGAAGGCATATGTTAAGATCGGTAACAATTTGCCGGCTGGAACTCCTTTGACGGTTCATTGCAAATCCAAGAACAACAATATGGGAATTCATCATATAACGAGTGACTGGGGATCCTCATTCGTACCCAGCTTTTTCGGGAACACATTGTTCTTTTGCAGCTTTGCATGGCCTAGTCAATTTCATTGGTTCAATATATATGTGCAAAGTAGGGATGAGGATGACTGCTACCTGTGTAATTGGAAGATCTCACCCAACGGTCCATGTAAGCTCACCGGACAATACGATAAATGTTATGCTTGGAACCCTCCTTCACATTAAGGGGGAAAACCTCCTGTGTGAATGTATGATGGAGAAAGATGATACGGTGAACTCATAGGTCACGATTTAGATAGAATAAGAATCCGTCTTTATTATTTTTGTGCGCATACACACACAAATTAGTGTGTTTTCATTATGATTTATTCATCATTTCGATTTCGATTTGCATCTCTATCTTTATATCATTGTCTCTTCATTTTGTGTCATCCTATTTGTACTTATTACTTGCATCATTTGCTATCGCTATCAAAATGTTTCAATGTAAATCATTCTTAGCTAAGAAATTTAAAAGTGTGAAGTCGTATTGGTTGCAAAGTTCAAACGATGGTGTCGTACCAAGAATCAACAACCTCGAGTCCATAAGCACGTGATACAAAATCGACACTGAATCGATTGGAGACATTTTTTAGTTGATATTGCGGGCGTTGATCTAGGAGTGATCCCAAAAGCAATTTCCCAACGAGAGGTTTATACGGCCACCTCGGGTGTAGGCCATGTGAGAGGAACTATCACGCTCTAAATCTTGACTTCTTATACTGTTATTGCTTGGCAGAAGGACACATTAAGTGCTAAAGTTTGTGTACGGTGCTCATTTTAGTACCAAAATTTTCACCAGCTCACTTAAGTGCCAAATTAGGAAAAACAAAAAAGGATTATTTTAGTGCCAACGGTGAGAGATTCAGGCCAACTGATTGATTACGTGTAATTTATTCTCAATTTTTAAACATTATGTGACAATCTTTTTTAAAAAAATAATTCCACGTGGCGACCATGTGGACATTTAAACTTAAACATAAGCTAAAAAATATATTAAAAAATTTTTAAAAATTGGCTTGACTTTTTATTTTTTAGCCTTTTTTTAATTTTTCAGCTTAATTTTTTAATATTATATGGAACTTTTTATTAATTCTTAGCTTTTTTTATAGCTAACTGGGATCTCCGGTTAGTCACGTAGGTGCCAAATAAGATTTCCAGCAAAGCTCACCAGAGTTGGTACTTAAACAATCGTTTTTCAAAAAAAATTTGGCACTTGAGTGATATAAAAAAAAATTGACACTAAAGTGAACAACATACATAGATTTTGGCACATGAGGTGTCCTTCTGCCGTTCCTGCTCTGTAAAACATACCAAAGTCTTTACATCCATTAATGTGCGATGGAATTAAACTAAACCCGCCGTCATACTTCATGAATTGTCCATCGATCGACACCTAAATTTTTTGCTGGAAGACCTCTCATGTACGTCATAAGAAAACTGGAGATCGAATTTATCCATAACAACGAATCTTTACCTCGAAACCCAAAAAAAAAACTGATTTTGCGTAGTCTTGCATTCGAATCTCTTACTGCATTTCTCTAAGTGTGGTTATTAATGAACTTTTGATTTGGGAATATCATATTCCCATTGAATAAAAGATAGGTCTTGCTATGAATTGTCTTCGAATTAGCCCGACATACGACCCGGCCATAAACTTACAAGGAAGGAGAGCCCTAAACTAATTTGAATTTCCAATTACAAAGCAGCACCGAAAGGGAATGTGACCAAAAGATCAACCTCGGCCGGTCCTAAACAAGCATGGATTGGGAGATCATGTCCACGCTCCAGAGGTCTCAAATCCAATAAGATAAGCGGGTGCGAATGATCCATCCAGCGATGTGGCACTTACGCTTAGCACGGACTCTCGCAAGCTCTACCGACAGCGACTTGGTTTCCGCATTAGTTATTTCGTTTGATTTAAATTTAAGAGTTACCACTAACCTATTACGGGCAGTTACTAAATCAGGTGCTTTCTATGTTCAACAGGAGCTTTTACTCACAGCATTGGTTGGGAGCTAAGTAAAAAGCTTGACCCATCTTATTTCTGCGGGCAAGAGATTTTTGAGTCTGGCATTTTGATTATGTTGGATATGGCCATCTCATTTTTTGGTACCTTTTTTTTTTATCTTTTATGTAAACTTACTTCATGCAATCTTTCCTATATATTCCCTGACATACATCTAGCTGTCCATGCACATTCAAGCAATAAAAATCAAATCAACCAATAATGAAGCAATTAAAGTACATAAAGGAAAATAACCGAAGCCACATCGAGTATGCAAATTTAACTTAAACGAAAGGTTACCTGAATCCAAATCGACGCAAATTGGATAGGTAGCGAATGCTTCGAGGAGCGATACAACTTCCTTGTGCTACTTCTCTTTACCTCTCCGTGATAAGCAGCGAAATGATAGTTGGATTCCCTAGTTGCCAAAGATTTGGAACATAAATTACCAATAAGTTTGTGTCGAATTAATTTAGCTTTCACATGCCTCAACTTAGATTATGTAGTCGGATTGTACACAATACTAAGTTGAAAATAAAGTGTCGAAACTCTTTGCTTACTTAACTAACTCATAGTAAGTGTGCTGTTATCTTTTCTTCTGAGTTTCCTTTTTTCATTATGGAAATTTTTGAAGAACTCTCCTCGTACCTCGATTACTTCGTGCATTATCTATTTCTGATATCATAAGTTTGCTTCTTAAGTTTTCACTGGGTTTCAAATACACCCTTGCGAAAACTAAAACTAAGCATGACATGTTTTAATGTCCTATTGACGTAGGTTAGTCACGACTAAAGAGGCCAATATCATGCTTACACCTCGCCCGAGTGGGCCCTGCCTATTGTGTTCACGTTAGACACCAAATTATACCTGACTTTATTTAACAATTTATATTTGTCTTTAAAAAATAATTTTCCATTGTATAATCCCTTAACATAGCATGTGTTTTTCTTCAATTTAAGGCGAATTTCTCTCGTGATCATTGAAATGAAATCTGTGATTTGGTTTCACTCTTTTTGGTCCACATACTATCATGGAGTCCATCATTTTCCCATTGAAGTACGAACATAGTATCCATGTGGCAATATGGCGACATCCAAAAGTTGGTGATTCATTCGGTATGTCAACCGTTCTCTGAAGGGATTAATCGGATTCTAATCAAAGCACATTAATTGTGAAATTTTTTAAATTTGGTTATTGGGTAATTACATTCGAAGGTCCAAGCAACCTAATTATAAACTTACCTAAATTTTTATGGAGCGGAAATTTTTACCCTGTTGACATCTCTGTGATCGCAGGTTACTAGGACTTTCGCCCCAACACAAACAACTCCTCTTGTCAACCAAACAGTCCGCCTAGTCATCAACCAAGAATATCAGCGGATAGTTTTTAGTTTCCAGGTTAAGCATCTAAACATGTGTGGTTAGACAAATCATGGTACGGTTACCTTTTCCTTTTCCTCATGGCCGTGACGACATCCGATATTTGCTCCATTCTCCATCGTTAAATAGCTTAATGATGTTCATATCGGAGCAATGAATGCGGCAACGATGAGGTCTTTCAGCTGTGCTCATTATCGTTTGCTCTTTATTCGCAACGAATTGGGTACGAGGTCTTGCGCAAAAGGCATTTGTTGAGATTAATAACCATTTGCTGGATGGAGCTCCTCTGACAGTTCATCGCAAATCCAAGAACAATGATCTCGGAAGCCATCATATAGCGCGCAGCTGGCACTTCTCGTTCACACCCAGATTCTTTGGGAGGACGTTGTTCTTTTGCAGTTTTGCATGGCCTGGTCACATTGAGTGGTTTGATATATATATATATATATAACCACTCAATGTGACCAGGCATGCAAAACTGCAAAAGAACAACGTCCTCCCAAAGAATCTGGGTGTGAACGAGAAGTGCCAGCTGCGCGCTATATGATGGCTTCCGAGATCATTGTTCTTGGATTGCGATGAACTGTCAGAGGAGCTCCATCCAGCAAATGGTTATTAATCTCAACAAATGCCTTTTGCGCAAGACCTCGTACCCAATTCGTTGCGAATAAAGAGCAAACGAATAATGAGCACAGCTGAAAGACCTCATCGTTGCCGCATTCATTGCTCCGATATGAACATCATTAAGCTATTTAACGATGGAGAATGGAGCAAATATCGGATGTCGTCACGGCCATGAGGAAAAGGAAAAGGTAACCGTACCATGATTTGTCTAACCACACATGTTTAGATGCTTAACCTGGAAAACTAAAAACTATCCGCTGATATTCTTGGTTGATGACTAGGCGGACTGTTTGGTTGACAAGAGGAGTTGTTTGTGTTGGGGCGAAAGTCCTAGTAACCTGCGATCACAGAGATGTCAACAGGGTAAAAATTTCCGCTCCATAAAAAATTTAGGTAAGTTTATAATTAGGTTGCTTGGACCTTCGAATGTAATTACCCAATAACCAAATTTAAAAATTTTCACAATTAATGTGCTTTGATTAGAATCCGATTAATCCCTTCAGAGAACGGTTGACATACCGAATGAATCACCAACTTTTGGATGTCGCCATATTGCCACATGGATACTATGTTCGTACTTCAATGGGAAAATGATGGACTCCATGATAGTATGTGGACCAAAAAGAGTGAAACCAAATCACAGATTTCATTTCAATGATCACGAGAGAAATTCGCCTTAAATTGAAGAAAAAACACATGCTATGTTAAGGGATTATACAATGGAAAATTATTTTTTAAAGACAAATATAAATTGTTAAATAAAGTCAGGTATAATTTGGTGTCTAACGTGAACACAATAGGCAGGGCCCACTCGGGCGAGGTGTAAGCATGATATTGGCCTCTTTAGTCGTGACTAACCTACGTCAATAGGACATTAAAACATGTCATGCTTAGTTTTAGTTTTCGCAAGGGTGTATTTGAAACCCAGTGAAAACTTAAGAAGCAAACTTATGATATCAGAAATAGATAATGCACGAAGTAATCGAGGTACGAGGAGAGTTCTTCAAAAATTTCCATAATGAAAAAAGGAAACTCAGAAGAAAAGATAACAGCACACTTACTATGAGTTAGTTAAGTAAGCAAAGAGTTTCGACACTTTATTTTCAACTTAGTATTGTGTACAATCCGACTACATAATCTAAGTTGAGGCATGTGAAAGCTAAATTAATTCGACACAAACTTATTGGTAATTTATGTTCCAAATCTTTGGCAACTAGGGAATCCAACTATCATTTCGCTGCTTATCACGGAGAGGTAAAGAGAAGTAGCACAAGGAAGTTGTATCGCTCCTCGAAGCATTCGCTACCTATCCAATTTGCGTCGATTTGGATTCAGGTAACCTTTCGTTTAAGTTAAATTTGCATACTCGATGTGGCTTCGGTTATTTTCCTTTATGTACTTTAATTGCTTCATTATTGGTTGATTTGATTTTTATTGCTTGAATGTGCATGGACAGCTAGATGTATGTCAGGGAATATATAGGAAAGATTGCATGAAGTAAGTTTACATAAAAGATAAAAAAAAAGGTACCAAAAAATGAGATGGCCATATCCAACATAATCAAAATGCCAGACTCAAAAATCTCTTGCCGCAGAAATAAGATGGGTCAAGCTTTTTACTTAGCTCCCAACCAATGCTGTGAGTAAAAGCTCCTGTTGAACATAGAAAGCACCTGATTTAGTAACTGCCCGTAATAGGTTAGTGGTAACTCTTAAATTTAAATCAAACGAAATAACTAATGCGGAAACCAAGTCGCTGTCGGTAGAGCTTGCGAGAGTCCGTGCTAAGCGTAAGTGCCACATCGCTGGATGGATCATTCGCACCCGCTTATCTTATTGGATTTGAGACCTCTGGAGCGTGGACATGATCTCCCAATCCATGCTTGTTTAGGACCGGCCGAGGTTGATCTTTTGGTCACATTCCCTTTCGGTGCTGCTTTGTAATTGGAAATTCAAATTAGTTTAGGGCTCTCCTTCCTTGTAAGTTTATGGCCGGGTCGTATGTCGGGCTAATTCGAAGACAATTCATAGCAAGACCTATCTTTTATTCAATGGGAATATGATATTCCCAAATCAAAAGTTCATTAATAACCACACTTAGAGAAATGCAGTAAGAGATTCGAATGCAAGACTACGCAAAATCAGTTTTTTTTTGGGTTTCGAGGTAAAGATTCGTTGTTATGGATAAATTCGATCTCCAGTTTTCTTATGACGTACATGAGAGGTCTTCCAGCAAAAAATTTAGGTGTCGATCGATGGACAATTCATGAAGTATGACGGCGGGTTTAGTTTAATTCCATCGCACATTAATGGATGTAAAGACTTTGGTATGTTTTACAGAGCAGGAACGGCAGAAGGACACCTCATGTGCCAAAATCTATGTATGTTGTTCACTTTAGTGTCAATTTTTTTTTATATCACTCAAGTGCCAAATTTTTTTTGAAAAACGATTGTTTAAGTACCAACTCTGGTGAGCTTTGCTGGAAATCTTATTTGGCACCTACGTGACTAACCGGAGATCCCAGTTAGCTATAAAAAAAGCTAAGAATTAATAAAAAGTTCCATATAATATTAAAAAATTAAGCTGAAAAATTAAAAAAAGGCTAAAAAATAAAAAGTCAAGCCAATTTTTAAAATTTTTTAATATATTTTTTAGCTTATGTTTAAGTTTAAATGTCCACATGGTCGCCACGTGGAATTATTTTTTTAAAAAAGATTGTCACATAATGTTTAAAAATTGAGAATAAATTACACGTAATCAATCAGTTGGCCTGAATCTCTCACCGTTGGCACTAAAATAATCCTTTTTTGTTTTTCCTAATTTGGCACTTAAGTGAGCTGGTGAAAATTTTGGTACTAAAATGAGCACCGTACACAAACTTTAGCACTTAATGTGTCCTTCTGCCAAGCAATAACAGTATAAGAAGTCAAGATTTAGAGCGTGATAGTTCCTCTCACATGGCCTACACCCGAGGTGGCCGTATAAACCTCTCGTTGGGAAATTGCTTTTGGGATCACTCCTAGATCAACGCCCGCAATATCAACTAAAAAATGTCTCCAATCGATTCAGTGTCGATTTTGTATCACGTGCTTATGGACTCGAGGTTGTTGATTCTTGGTACGACACCATCGTTTGAACTTTGCAACCAATACGACTTCACACTTTTAAATTTCTTAGCTAAGAATGATTTACATTGAAACATTTTGATAGCGATAGCAAATGATGCAAGTAATAAGTACAAATAGGATGACACAAAATGAAGAGACAATGATATAAAGATAGAGATGCAAATCGAAATCGAAATGATGAATAAATCATAATGAAAACACACTAATTTGTGTGTGTATGCGCACAAAAATAATAAAGACGGATTCTTATTCTATCTAAATCGTGACCTATGAGTTCACCGTATCATCTTTCTCCATCATACATTCACACAGGAGGTTTTCCCCCTTAATGTGAAGGAGGGTTCCAAGCATAACATTTATCGTATTGTCCGGTGAGCTTACATGGACCGTTGGGTGAGATCTTCCAATTACACAGGTAGCAGTCATCCTCATCCCTACTTTGCACATATATATTGAACCAATGAAATTGACTAGGCCATGCAAAGCTGCAAAAGAACAATGTGTTCCCGAAAAAGCTGGGTACGAATGAGGATCCCCAGTCACTCGTTATATGATGAATTCCCATATTGTTGTTCTTGGATTTGCAATGAACCGTCAAAGGAGTTCCAGCCGGCAAATTGTTACCGATCTTAACATATGCCTTCCTATATATGCTTCCGACACCGCTACTTACCAATAAAGAGCAAATGAAAAATAGGAGCGCAGCTGATGTCTACGTCATCGTAGCAGACATTGCTGTGCCATCTACATCATTTAGCAATTTGAGGATGGAGAATGGAGCAATTATCGGATCTCGCTCTTTTCTACCTTTGAGATAAGAATCGCCGCATAAGGACAGCCACAGACCAAGTAGGGAAATGAGAGGCGGACGATGCAGCTCCGATATCAACACGATGTGTGAATGGCACATGGTGCTTTCCGAACTAAGAAATTAACGAAGCTTATTCTCCGGGAATCTTGCGGGGGTAACAAGATGAATTGACTCTAATAATATACGGCCAATAATGGGATGTCACCGCAGTGACTAGTTTTCCAACGATCTGTTTTGGGAACAACTTTTGGAATAGAAATACACTTTTTTTTTTTATTTCTGTTCCTGGCAACGATTTCTAGGAACAGAAATGCGTTTGGTGACTGCAGAAAAAATTATGTTCTCGGACCAAAAAAAGAACATAAATGCGTTTGTTAACTGCATAAAATTTTTGTTCTCGAAGCAGAAACGTGTTTGGTAATTGCAAAAAAATTCTGTTCCTAATTTTTTCATTTAATTATGTTCCTAATTTTTTTCAATATGAATAAGATCAACTATAAAAAAAAAAATGAAAGAGAAGATGAATTAGAATTGAACAATGAAAACATGAAATATGTTTTCCATAGATAGGAAAAATTAAAATTATGAGTCATACATAAATGTTCCCAAGTAGATAAAATATGATTACATAATTAAAAAATACAAAGTCATGGAATTTCAGGCTTATCGTAGTCCCTTGCCATTTTATTGGCAATACTTTTCCTAAACATGTTCATCTCACTTGCCTGCACATTCGATACATCATTAGCAACCTCTTCTTCTGTAGACCCATATGCATAATCAGGATCACCATAATTGAAAAACGTTTCTGTCCATCCTATCTTGGTCACGAATATAATTGTGAAGAGCACAACATGCAATCACAATGGAGGCTTGCTTCTAAATTGGAAAGGAAGACATATGTTGCAATATAAAGAACCGTTTTTTTAATGCCCCAAATGCTCTCTCAATTACGTTCCAAAGTGAAGAGTGCCTATGGTTGAACATTTCTCTTGCTATTGTAGCACGTCCCCCTCTACCTCTATAATCATTTAAATGATACCGTTCACCTTTAAAAGACGTTAAAAATCCTGGAAGTGCTGCATAATTAGAATCTACCACGTAATATTTGCCTACAAGGCATAATATAGATTTGTTATGGTATGCAACCATAATATGATCATAAGCAAATAACTGCTAATAAGCAAAGAAAACACCTGGTGGTGGTCGAGGAAAATTCTACTCGAGATCCTCGAGTGCGGCTGAGACCACCTGAGTATTATTGGTTGATTCGTCCCATCCAACATACACGAAGGTAAATTTCATGTCAAAGGAACAAGCACATAGCACATTCTGGGTGATGGTCCATTTCCTATTTTTATATGGGACCTAATTTGACACATGCACAACAGTACTAATGTGTGTACCATCAATAGCACTTATGTAGCCCTGTGATTTTACAAAAGTATAGTATTATACAAGATTATCAATTACAATTTTTTGATGATGTAAACTTGATATGGAAAACATACCTTAAAGTAGCGCAAATGATTAGGATCCAACGTAATCTCCTCCGAGACAACATCAAAAGAAGGTGCTTTGGTGACTTCATTTGAAATTTTGACCAATGCTTTCAACACTATAGTAAAATGTTTGCTAACTATTTGTGGGGAATGTTGGAATCTCTCGCACAAAGCTCTCATAGAGCTCTTCTGACCAACCACGAATAAAAAGATACTAACTTTTTCATCTACCTTAATATATTAACTATCTTTCAATCAACCATTTTCTCTCATTAAATCGCATAGATTAGAAAAACATGTCTTTTCAACCTGAAGGCCTCGTATATTCTATCCAAGTGTCCACAAATAATCTCGCTTACCCATTTGGCTCTCGATTGTTTACCATCCCTACATGGTTCTTTCATGTGTGAGCACTTGTCCAGCATCTGAGCATAGATCCATGAACGTATTATCTTAATATGAAACTTATTTAAGCATGTTCCAGCTGGAGTTAACTGTCCAGTAGACATAGTACTTGATTCCTCTTCCATTATACCTATAACATCACACAAATACAACGACATTAACGTAGGTAATTGGAAAAATAACGTAAATTTCACGCAATCCATTATACTCATAGCAAATGCAAACGAAAGAGTCTTAACATGAATATCCTTAAAATCAAACAACAACTGACAAGATGAGTCACAGAATAAAATGAAATCGAACACCACATAATCCACAATACATTTCCCAACATCTCCTAAAGATTTGAAGAAGTACATTCCTCCTTTCAGAGGTGCTTGTGATGAAAGTCTCTCTCCATTCAGCACTAGCATATGCTTTGTCCACTCCTTTGGCGTAAAGACCATCGTCCAACTTAGCTATGGCAAGTAAGATATTAACCACAGCAATTACGGAATAGGGATTCACAGGTGGTAGTGAGGTGCTCGAGGAGGAGCTGATCATATCTTCAATGGCTTTGCAGGTTGTGGTTAAATTGTATTTGCTACTTTGTCTTCTTCTCTTGGCATTCGGAGTTCTATCCAAGTTGTGCTTATCATGAGCTAGAGTACTAGGATCGCCAGGTGTGAAGCTCTCCTCATCAAGGTGGCGATCACCAAAACCCTCCAAAGAATCATTACTATCATCTTTACAATTGTCATCATCATTTGACAGTGTCAAATGTTGGTCACTTCCTATTACATGATCGTCAGTAGCATATGTATTACCAAATACAATGCACAACTCGGAATAAATAGAAAATCCATCCTTCTTGAACTTCATTCACTCACTATTATCCTGTAATGAATACACAATAAACAGCGTATATCGGTAACATAATCAAAACCGTTAAAACTTACATGTACAATGGTC